>JARYGA010042208.1:0-31960 GCA_030545235.1 Helianthus tuberosus | reverse complement strand
GCTTTAGTGACAATAAAAGATGCAAGACTAGTTAATTATGTTGTATTTCTTGTTTGTTAAGACATTGTAACACTTTTAATCAATAAAACGAAACTTCAATTGCCATGGATTTGAAACAATTAATTCTGTTACAACACTCCCCGACATTTCCGCCACGTTTTGTATGTTCCACGTGGTCGGGGTGTGACAGAAAAGATGGTATCAGAGCCAATGGTTATAGGGAATTAGGTTATTAGTAATGCTTTGACCTAGTCTATAACTTTCTTAGGACCCTAACGCGAGTTTACTTGCGTTTAGTCATAAAACAATATTGTCACCTATCCTTAGGCGACGACCACAACAAGAACATAAATTTCAAAACCGCTTTGAAAACTAATCATCTGTTCTAGGATGATTGATTACAAGGTTTTGAACCCTCTATTGTAAGGTTTTGAACCCTCTGTTATATGGTTTTGAACCCCTTTGAAATTTTCAAAATCTCGTCAAGATTTTGGGTTTTAAATAATGTGAACACGTGCAAACTGGAAGGGTGAATGCCTGTATTCTGGGTTTTCTGTCTAGGCAAGCACTTCGTATACATCTCATCAGACGCGAGACCAGTTGTGCTTACCTGGGAATTCTTGGAATGAGTGTTCACTTATAGGCGAGCATGTCTTCGTGATACATTATTTTTGACCTATTTACTTGATTCTTCACCAGGGTCATTTGTTGCTTTGTAGTAACAAACAAATGACCACTACCCTTGCTTTCATCAGATTTGTTCATCTCATTCTTTTCGTCTAATTCTTTCACTCGTTTCCTTTCATGTTTCCTCTTTTTAGAATGCCTCCTCGACGCGAAAATCAGATGGCGCCTGCCGAGCTGGCGGAAATCATCGCGCAGCAAATGGCTGCTGCCTTCCCAAATCTTTGTGCTCAAATAATACAAGCCATCAACAACAATAATGCTCTCTGCAGCTTCAAGACGTTCAACTCGGCCAAGCCATCAAAGTTTTCTGGGTCTCAAGGAGCGACAGCACTTCTGCAATGGTTCGAGAGTCTAGAGAGCACCTTCAGGCATGTACAATGTCCAAACGAGCGAAAGGTAGATTTTGCATCTAGTGTCTTTGAGAAGCGAGCTTTGACGTGGTGGAACGGTGTAGTGAGAGATAGGGGTGCCGATGTGGCACTGGCTCAGACATGGGAAGAACTTAGAGCACTGATGATGAAGGAATTCTGTCCTCGTCACGAGATCAGGGCATTGGAAAGAGAATTCGACGATCTTAAGCAAGACAGTGGCGAACATCGAGCATACACTGATAGATATGAGGAGCTGAGCCTGTTGTGTCCTACCATGGTTACACCTTTGGATAAGGCGATCGAAAAATACATTGATGGTCTCCCTGACTTGGTTCAAGACATTGTTACCGGTAGTAACCCCACTACGGTTAGGCAGGCCATTGAGCTATCTGCAACCCTGACTGAATCTCAGATCAGGAAACGTAAGCTTTTCCGAAAGGGTGACAATAAACCGCTCGAGGAATCAAAGACCATGGATGAACAGACTGGATCCCTTGAGTGGTCAAAGAAGCAAAAGGCTTCTCAGAACTTCGCCATGGTCGCTCACAATGATCAAGCCGCCCCCAACCAACCAGCTAAACCCCGTGCTAGGAAGCCATACAACGGAACTTCACCCTTGTGCAACCGATGTGGTATACATCATCATGCTAATGTGAAGTGCCACGAATGCCAAATTTGTGGACTTAAAGGTCATGTGGCAAAAGTTTGCGTTGCAGCAGTTGCACCGAATCAAGCTAACAACAAACCTGCTCGAGCTCGCTTTCCACCAGGTTCTTGCAACAAGTGTGGTGAGATGGGACATTTCTGAAGAAATTGCCCAAAGCTTGCTAATGCTAATCCAGCACAGAGATGAGCATCTGATCGACTAAAAGACAACACTCTTTAGAAATAATCATGTCTTATGTATTATTTTCTTTTGTTGTCAAGGTCCATGAAACAGTTGTTATCATTGTTAATAAATAAATCTTTTTATTTACATTACAATGTATATTATGTAGTTGTATGCATAAACAACATATCCCCTACAATACCGACAATCAAGGAACCACATTCCTTGAAGAACAAACTACCCCCAAAATTCTTCCATCTTACAATCTCTTGCGTTTTACACAAAGATCCTAAGTACCCGTCTCTTGCAAAGAGACGAAGTACAAGGTGCAAGTTATAATTCTGTACGAATACCCCAAGTACCACTATAAAATTTTAATAGGGTACCCAAGGGTATTTCCGTATGTCCTAAATTATTGTGTACCTTAATTCGAATATTGCGTTTTCCTGAAAACGAAAATCGAATTTTTGGTAGATCATCCTATTTTCATGGATGGATTCTTGAAATGATTAAAGTGCCAAATGAAATCCACGAATTGGATTCCTGGTGTGCTTTAAGTATCCGCGTCCAAAGATAACAAATTAATAAACAAGTCAAACAACTATGTGATTATGTGCTTATGTGTTCTCTTTAATGTTTTCATGTGATTCAAATTCTTGTTATCCAAATCCTCGGAGAATCTTCCATATCTTTGTATAAGGGATTCATAGTAGGATATCCAAAGGTACTATCTTAAATCCTTAATGGACTTCTACGTTGTAGTTAAGTCCCTTGGATTATATTGTACCATTCCATACTTAGTCCCCTGAGTGGTCTAGGTAAACAGATTGATCCAAAAATCTGGTTAGGAATATCATGTGATGATATAGCTGAAAGGACTCCTTGGAGGTCTAATTAAAAAGATCATGTGTTGATCTGATTAAAAGGACCCTATGGTAGTCTAGTCACACTCATCACAGGTTTGATATTTTCTTCCCCTACACATCATGAAATGCACTGTGCGGACTGTGCAAGGAATTACGTAATTATGGACGCGTACATAATTATGGAAATTCAGTGCACAGAGACCACAGCGAATTTTGTCATGTATTCGGTTCATTTTTGTTTCTGAAGATGTAAAATGACTCATTCGGTTCATTTTTGTTTCTGAAGATGTAAAATGACTATTCCATTCATTTTTGTTTCTGAAGATGTAAAATGACTCATTCGGTTCATTTTTGTTTCTGAAGATGTAAAATGACTCATTCGGTTCATTTTTGTTTCTGAAGATGTAAAATGACTCATTCGGTTCATTTTTGTTTCTGAAGATGTAAAATGATTATTCCATTCATTTTTGTTTCTGAAGATGTAAAATGACTCATTCGGTTCATTTTTGTTTCTGAAGATGTAAAATGACTCATTCGGTTCATTTTTGTTTCTGAAGATGTAAAATGACTATTCCGTTCATTTTTGTTTCTGAAGATGTAAAATGACTCATTCGGTTCATTTTTGTTTCTGAAGATGTAAAATGACTATTCCATTCATTTTTGTTTCTGAAGATGTAAAATGACTCATTCGGTTCATTTTTGTTTCTGAAGATGTAAAATGACTCATTCGGTTCATTTTTGTTTCTGAAGATGTAAAATGACTCATTCGGTTCATTTTTGTTTCTGAAGATGTAAAATGACTATTCCGTTCATTTTTTTTTTGTTTCTAAAGAATGCCTGTTGAAAATAACTCCGTTCATTTTTCAATTCTGAAGAATGTCCGTTAAAGAGAAATAACAGGATTATGCCTTTCATATCTCTGGTGGTTATTTGACACAAAGCCACAGTTAGACTCCTACGAATTAATTTCGGGACGAAATTTCCTAAAGTAGGGGAGACTGTAACACCCGTGTCACTCCAACCATCAGACAAATGCCAAACCAATGAAATATAGTATTTCATACTTGGGATTTGTAAAAATATGTGTATCGTTTACACATATCAATTCTTGTTCAATTTCAAGCTTTAAATCGCTTTCTGGAGGGTTATACGCGCTCTGATGTGTAGATATAACCAGTTTAATCCAACGAACACTCCGGAATAGTGAAATAGGCTTAACATACCTCAAATAACCTATACATAACTTAGATATAAGTTTTGGAAGGTTTGGTGTGGTGAAATCAAAGTTTAATCGCTTACAGGGACTAAAGTTGACAAACTGCGAAAGTATGCCAATTTGAACTGTAACAGACATTCCGGAGCATGACCATAAGTTAAACATACCATAAATATCCTTCACATAGCTTAGAAATAGGCTTTGAGGTGTTCGGTATGCTAAAATAAACTTTTGTGTCATTCAGGGACTAAAAGTGTCAAAAAGTGCACAAGTTTGCATTTTCACGCATAACTTACGTTCTGAATACTTCCGGACATCCAAAAATTTATGTGAGCATGACTATATTATATTTTAGTGTTCGCCATAAGAAAAATCCATTCGTCGCGTCATTTGGATCGTTTTTCGCGCTTATGCGCATTCCGTCGTAATTAACCGAACATCGCGTTCGTACGGCCAAACGAACCGACATCCGAGATATTTTTGAGCATGTTTTAAGTTCCCTATACTTTAACTTCATTTTAGAGCTTTGAAATGTGGTTAACGGGCCTTAAACGTGTCAAAAATGGCCTAAATACAGTTCAGGGACCAAAACTGACTTTCTGCCAAACTTAACCCCTACGATGCGCAGGGACTTTTGCCCTACGATGCGCAGGGGTTATCCTGACCAGATACAATGTTTAAACAGCCTGTTTTCAGCTGTTTAAACCACCACCACATGTTCCTACTTGCTTAGTCATGAAGATAAGGAGCATATGTGGCCTCCATAACCTTTCAACACTTGTACGGATCGGATCATGGCACGTTTTCCATGAAACGATCTCAACGGTGGACCGAATACTATAAATACCCCACCCCCCATTGCTTTAAAACTCACAAGAATTCTGATTTGAGAGCTCTAAGTTGAAACCATTGTTTCATACCTGAGTTCTTGAGTCGGGATTAGCATTCGGGGACCCTGGGTAAGTATTCTTTCGTTCTTTTCCTTATTTTACTGCTTTTCGAGTCAGAAAGTCAAACTTTTTTTGACTTTCAGCGTTGACCATTAATGGTCAATGCGAAGTTCGTTTGAACTTCGCAACGTGAGTGTAATCACGTTGGTCGTAGTCCCTTGGGACTATGCCCACTGATTACCACGTTGTCTAGAGTCGTAGGGTAGGCGATCTAATAAATCGCCTATACCTTCGAACCCGACCCATTTGGTCGATCATTAGGATCCGACCAAATACATTAGGTGACCATAGTAGGTAGGGAATAACCTTCCGAGGTTATACCCTATGGTCACATCGTTTAAGTAGTTGTATGATAGGTAGTTTATATGCCTTAGGTAAATTACCAGAATACCCTTTTCATGTATAATTGGTAATTAAGCATATGTAACCTAAACTTTTGTCACATAACTGATTATGTAACATGTTTAGGCATATAACACTTGTCATAGGACTAGTTAGGCGGTCCGAACGCGTTTCACGCGAACGACGCGTTAAAGTAGCATAAGCTTCCTAAACGGGTCGTAATGGGTCGTAGACACTTAGGTTAAGTTTCATTTAGTACGTAGGCTTTGTTAAACCATATCACATGAGTTCCTACACTCATTTGGTTTACAAACCCTCATGCTACCCAGTCTTCCGATTTAGGTCCGGTTTATTAATGTAGTTACCTATATTAGGTGCCGTTTGATATTCCGCGATCTCTAGCATTGCTTGGTGGTTATCCTAGGACTTCTGAGCAATCTCAAGTGAGTACATAGACCCCTCTTTTGCTGTTTTCCAAACTGTTTTGGGGTGAAACACATGTTCCTACTTGTTACTTTCATGTTTTCCTGTTTTCATATCATATACTGGTTATGTTCATTAGTACACTATTAGTACATTGATTTACATGACTTTTCTGCTTTGTATGTTAACTTAGCATACTTAGTACATCGTTTTACATTACATTTCTGTTGCATATGTTTACTCAGCATATGGACACATTATCTCAGTTCACATGCTATGTATGTTTGTTGTTGCATACTTAGTACAGATATTTCAGTTTACATGCTATGTATGTATGTTGTTGCATACTTAGTACACTTATTATTCATTACATGCTTACATTTTGGCAATTGGTTTAAACATAGACATTGTACATTGTTGGTTTGGTTTGATTAAGTGATTAAGTAACAATGCGTGTGTAATATGATACAAGCATGGTGGATACGCCGCTGGTACTTCCTATATATAAGTGTTTGTATGGTATTACATATTGTAGCGTTATCTGAATCATTTCAGGTTGAGACATAGAACATTTTATACAAATAACATATTTTTCACAAGACATTGATTTATAAACATCTTATCTTATGCAAACATATTTTACTTGGTTATTCATTTAACCCTACATTTATTTATACTTATCATCTGATCTTATCGATTTTCAAATGATTTACAAAACAAAGCAAATAAAAAGGTTCATGACTAAACATTTTCTCAAACAAAAGTCATGAAACCTATTTTCACAAAACCTATGTATCTCACCGGCATTTTTATGCTGACGTACCTATTTTCACATGTGTTTTTCAGGAACTGTTGCATAAGATGATCAAGATACATATAGGCAGACTTGGGCTTTAGTGACAATAAAAGATGCAAGACTAGTTAATTATGTTGTATTTCTTGTTTGTTAAGACATTGTAACACTTTTAATCAATAAAACGAAACTTCAATTGCCATGGATTTGAAACAATTAATTCTGTTACAACACTCCCCGACATTTCCGCCACGTTTTGTATGTTCCACGTGGTCGGGGTGTGACACTCACTCTTGGCCCTCATTTGCCCACGCGGAAGAGTGCTTTTGGGACACAGGCGAAGGGTAATCGATGAAAAATTACCTAGGTTTGGATGCTTCCTATGTCGTCACACATGTTAATGTCCTAGCTAAACATTAGCGATCTTGATTTCCTTACATTTGCAACTCACAACTTATATTTTACAACTTACATCTTTCATTTACATACCATGTTTTATACAGATACAACTCATACATTTTATACAAACTCCATGAGTTCACACCAAATTTGTTGACGATTTTCGAACTTACATGTATTTCAGGAAATTAGTGAAAGCTTTATGGGTTTATGTTCCAAGAAGTCATGTGTCTACACTCCATGCCACCTTTTGAAGGATTTGTTCGTTATATCCCGCCTCCTTGCGGCGATATAGGAAACAAAACCTTGATCTTTTAAAATTGGAACTATGTTGTAAACTTTGAAACTATTTGTCTTTTTAAGATATGTAAACTCTTAACTTAACTAATGTTTAGAACTTGATACAATGAATGGCATACGGAGTTTGTTTTATTCATGTAGTGTGTTTACTTATTCATATGCAATGAGAATCAATCACGATCACACCTTGCGCTTCAGCCGCCTTTGAGCGTGTGTGACAGATTGGTATCAGAGCTTAGATTGTAGTGAACCAGGATTCTTTCTCGAGTCTAGTATACAATCCCTAGGATCTTTCCATGATTTTTTTTTACAAAAACAAGAGGTTTTCATTGCATAAAACATTTCGCAAAGTCCACTACATACATTCATTTTTCAAAAACAAAGCGAGGACAATTACGTGACACAGACTACACAAGAAGTAGACGTAGAAACTTAAGTTGGTCCACATGATACAAATAGGATAACTTAATATGAATAAACGTGCTGTTTACATTGTGTGTAACTATATATATATATATATATGAAGTAAAAATAATAATTAATATATATCTATACGTCGACAATTTTATGTTACAGGTCCGCATGTCTTCATCAGAGAGCGATAGCTTATCAGACGAGCATGACCCCATGGAGCTCGTATCTGACAATGAGATAGGACCAGTTAAGGTGGTTTTCACCTATGATACTGACTCGGATCCTGAGGAGGATCCTAACTTCATGTCCGACTTTGATGATCTAGATGATTTCCAGCCCTTTGCCTTACCTGACTTTACTTATGATAACAACCCTCTGGAGGATGATGTTCTTACCCTGCCCCTACCTATCCAAGACCAGCTTATCATCGGACACCCCGATGGTGAGCACATTGTTGAGCCTATACCCATTCTTGCTATCCCACTCGTGGCTATCCCTCTAGAGTATTGGCCATTTGTTGTAGGCCTAGACGACGAGATTTCGGTGTTCCATGTTGATCACCCCGATGAGGACCTTAGGGACGAAGAGGTCTTTGACGTAGCCAATCTGGAGGTTGCGTCTCCAATAGTCTCAGTGGTGGACATTTCATCTGATTCTGATGATGCTGACTCTCGCGCGTCTGTTACTTCGTCTACATTATGGGCCATTGGCCTAGAGGCGTATCCTGCCGATGACTCCTCTTCTGCATTTCATGTAATGACAAAATTCCAAAAATATTTTCAGTGTGTTTTAGTATATATTTTGAAAATTCAAAAATATTTTCGACAACTGATGATGAAAAGGTGATTTTAAAAATTCCGAGTGCTAAACATGATGAACAAATTGTTTGGGAGAGTTTGATTGAAATAAAATTTGTTTTTGAAAAGATTATAGGTTCATTAAATTGAATCCAAATTTGAAATGTTTTGATTACAAGTGGTAAGCAGAGATTCTAAATTTGTTATATCTTATCTATTATGAAACTTATGTATTGGGTAGAGGATGTGCAGGTTAGCCAGGTTTCAAATCCTGAGCAAATGCTGTATAGAGCCAGGAATCGATCTTGAACTTGTTAAAGTTGCAAAACCTGAGCAGAGTGAGAGCTAGGTTTTAATTCTGAATTTGTGAAAGTTAGATTGTGATCCCAACATATTTCAAAGGGGAGTCTGGTAGTAAAGAGGAGTCTGTAGATGCTAGAGCCAGTTTCAGATCCTGAAGGTAGCAAATTGCTGATGCTGATGAAGAAAATCTGATGTTTGTTGGATCAACATCCAAGGGGAAGTTAGGTGATGAGAGAAGAAGATACAAAGAGTGAGGATGCTTACAATGTCAGATACGTTGGAAGAGTACAAAGACTGATAAAGACTGAAGACTGTGAAGACTCGACATCAAAGACTTCGTCAACATCCAAGGGGGAGTCTGTAGGTGCATATTGTTGGTGCATGGGTCTGTCGACTTCGTCTTGTATCGAGTCTTGTATTATATTAGATAGATTAGGGCACAAAAAATGAGGAAATGTGTGTTTATAGGTAATTTCGCTTGAAATGACACAGGGTCATTTCATGCGAAATCGACAAGGTCATTTCATACGAAATGATGATGTTAATTTCGTTTGAAGTGATTCCGTTCGAAATCAGATTTCGCTTGGGCAGTTTCAAGAAAAATCACTCCGCCTATAAATACCTGATGTGTCTATTCATTTGTAACGATTTTGATTCCGGTAGCGAAGCTCTGCCGAAGTGTCTACAACATTGTAATCGATTGGTTATCAATATAAAGACAGTTTAAAGTGATATTCTAGCTGAATTGAACTTGATACATCTATTTTCTCCTTTTGTATTGAGAAAAACTCTTCTGATCGACTCGTTCGGGTCAGAAAACGATCCTACAAGTGGTATCAGAGCTCAGGTGGAAGAGTTCTTACCAATTCAGCTGCAAATTCTGATTTCTACACCTTCTTTTCAAAATTAATCAACTTTTCACGGTTAAAATTGGCTAATTTTCTCACATATTGTGTGAAACAATGTTTTAACAAGCCCTTGAAAGTTTCAGACTTAAAATCGGACAAAAACCTATTCAATTTTGGCAAAAACAGCTCGAAATGATGACGTCAGCGGTATTTCGCCCGGAATTAGATCTTTATTTCGCTCGAAATCAGTATTCCGTTTGAGTGATTCCGTTTGAAATTACTATTTCGCTCCAATCTGTTATTCAGTTTGAATATTTCACACGAAATTAGGTATTTCGTTTGAAAGTGGTGTTATTTAACACGAGATTAGCTATTCCGTTTGAAAAGGGTGTTAGTTCACACGAAATTAGGTAATTCCGTGTGAAAAAGGTATTTCATTTTGAACAGGTAATTTCTTGTGAATCTGGTATTTCGGTTTGAACAACTAATTCCGTGTGAAGAGGTATTTCGTTTGAAAGTGTTATTTCGTGTGAAAGATTTGATTTCGCTTGAAAGTGTCAGAGTTTTGTGAAACTTGTTACCGAAACATGGAAGAGGAATTATATAACGCATTTGCTACTACCCCGACTACTCCGGCATCTGTTACTCAGAATTTGAACATGGAAAATGAAACGGGCACTATGCAAAAACCGCCAAAGCTCATGAATATTGAGGAGTATAAAGGATGGGAAGAACGATTTGAGAATTGGGTTCAAGCAAATTATTTGGATGCTTGGGAATGCGTGGAAATGAAATATGTTAGACCTTTGAATGATGAGGAAGAGGAGATTGCTATTAAAGATCTAAGTATTGATGATAGAAAGAAATACAAAAAATGAAAAGATGATGATTGGTCTATTGCATCAAGCTGTGAAGGAAGATATCTTGGTTTTATTGCAACACAATGGAAGTGCATACTCTATCTGGAGAGCATTAAAATCAAAGTTTGTTGGAAGTAAATAAATGATTAAAAATAAAAAGTCACTTTTGAAGAAAGAGTTTGATTTATTTCATGGTTTGAGAACTGAAAGCACCAAGCAGATCATCGAAAGATATTGCAATCTGTTAGTCCAAATGAAGAGAGTGAGCATCACTAAAGATAATGAAGAGTTGATAGAAAAGTTGGCTGATGCATTGCCACATGAAACTTGGGGCACATATCTGATGATGTTAAGAAATAAAAAAGATTTTAGCAATCTAACATTGAACAAGTTCATTGAGAAACTTGAAGCTCAGGAAATGGAACAAAGAAAGATTTCAAGAATGAAGGATTTTGATAGTGAACAAGATATCGGTCTTTATTACAAAGGAGGTATCAGTGACAAGACTAACATGTCACCAAAGGTTGAGACGGCATTCAATGCTAAAAGTTCATCAGGAGGGTCATCTAAAGGATCAAACTGCAAAACTGAATTTTCTTCATATCCATCATATGATCCAAATTTTTCAACGACCAAGAATGGCAAGAGATTACAATGAAACATTGTTTTGAATTTTGAAAATGGTGAAAATTTCTCGGAAGAGGTTGCAAAAGGTCATATGTCATTGTTGGGAACTGTATTAGAATCATATGAAAGTTTGGTTGCAGGGAAGATCGGAAATCCCATGTTGACAAAAGAGGATTACGATCAGAGTGATGGTGATGAGATGGAATTGATGGATATAAAATGGTGTTTAGCAAGTGTTTTGAGAAGAGCCGAAAAATTTAAACAAATTACGGGAATAGATGATTTTCGTGATGCAAATGTTTCTACTTTAGGATTTGATAAATCTAAAGATACTTGTTTTCGTTGCAGGGAAAAAGGACACTTCAAGAGGGAGTGCACAAATTGCGAAGCAAGTGGAGCTCAAAATCCGTTCAACAATAATGACTACTATCGGAAAACAATTTATCATCAAGTTGCTCAACAACAACAAGAACCACAAACTGCACATGCCAGGAAAGCAATCTAGGAATCATCAAAGAGAACTTGTATGGTGAATCAAGATGATAAAAAGTCTACAAATGGTTTCAGTTGGGACAAATATGTTTCAGCTAACAGTAAAGCATGTCTGATAAATCAAGATGATGAAAAATTACCAGAAGGGTTTAGCTGGGAAAATTTTAGTTGGGATGATTATTATCCTAACAAAACTTCAAATCACAAAGCTTTTGTTGCTCGAGTTGCTGAAGAAAGTGATAATGATGATTATTATGCAAAGAGAATGGAAAAGCACTTAAGAATGATGGAAGAGAGTGACAGTGATGATGAAAAAGCTAAAAAGAAAAAGAAGAAAATTAAAAAACCCGTCAGTAATGATGATGAAGAAGTTCTTGTGAAAAGAAAAAGGGTCAAAGATATTCCAATTTTCACAGTTGAAGCTGAAGCTGATGCACAAAAGATTTCAGTGATATGTGAAAAATGTGAAGCAGTAAAGAAGCAGAATAGTACTTTGATTCATAACATGAACAGATTGAAAGAATCTTATGATGTTTTGAATAAAGCCATGAATCAATACAATCTATCAAGCCGTGAACAAGCAACAACAATGAAGACACTTCAAGGAGCTTTCATGACTAAGCAGAAAGTTGTCAACAATTACATTGAAAAGTGTGCTGTGCTGGAACAAAAACTGGAAACACAAAGAATTGAAACAAAGAGAGTTAATAGATTGTTAAAAAGTTACTCATGTACTTCTTATGTTATTGACAGGATTTATCCAACAGTTGAAGGCATGAAGGCATTTGATAAAGAGGAATTATCCGTAGACAAAAGTTCTGAAGAAAAGAAGAAGGATACTGAAGTAAATGATTCTGGTAAGAAAAAAGGTTTCAGCTATACAAAGTGTCCACCCCCGCTTGAAAATGGATATTCTCCACGAAATCCAAATTCAGAAAGAGTCAAAAAGTCAACCAATTTACAGTGGGAGTCTGAATCTTCAGAAAATTTGCCCGACAACATTGATGTCATTTTTACTTCGTCTGATACTGATCATGAGTCCGAGTTAATAAAGAAAGTGGTCGATCAGGTGTTGGATAAAGATGAAACCGAGGAGTTAAAGTCGGAGTCAAATTCAGAGTCAAAATCTGAAACGTCAGAGTCAACAGTCAAAAAGGACAAACAGGTTTATGATAAAGAATTTTTGTTATCAAAGTCTAATTTGAATGAAGAAAACATTCAAGGTTGCTTATACTTTGAATGATTTTGACAAATTATATTCTGATGAAAAATTTCCAATAAGAGGTGTTAAACCTGACATGATCAAAAAGGTTTTCAAACTAAAAAAATTAATATTTCTGAAATAAAAGATGTAAATCTTTCTGAAAAACCTAAAAAGTACACCTCAAGAATTCAACAAAGAGAAAACAAGAAAAAGGGTTACAGTTCTGGTTCAGGTTTTCAAAAGAAACCAAACCATAACGGTAATTTCAAAAGAAAAGGACTTGGTTTTATTCCACCGAAAAATAATAAAAATGAGAAAATTTAGAAACCAAAAACTGTTTTTGTTTCAGGAACATCTACTGAAGAAGAAAAGGAGCAGTTGTTCAGGAATCAATCGAACAAAGAATTCCTTGCTAAGAAGCAAGAGGAAATGAAGAAGGAAATTGTTCAGAAGAAAGAAACGAGAACCTGTTTTCAATGCAAAATAGTAGGTCGTATTGCCAGGAACTGTCCAAAGGCAATTCAAACAAAACAGGGAGTTTCTGAAAAACTGAAAGGAAAGATGGTTGAGAATGAACCACCAACTAAACAATTCAAAATTTTCAAAAATTCGAAGTTTGAAGTTGGTGAATGTTCAAAAAGGTTTTACAAGAAAAAAGCAAATCTTGACAATCAAAAGTGGGTTGTTAAGAAATCTGATGATAGTTCTAGCAATGATTCTGATTCATCAAAATCAGAGGAGCTATTTTCAGGCGATGATTCTGATTCCACAAAGTCAGAGGAGCCACGGGTTGAGTTAAAATTGGAAACATCAGTACCGCCAATGGATGATGTCAATTTTCCACGATTGAGGGCTGAGAATTTTAAACAAAAAGTTGGTAAAATTGAGATTTCAAATCAATTTTTCTCAGAAAAGAAAGAATTTGATATTGAGAAAGCTTTTAACCTCAAAGTGAAACATATTTTTGGAAAAATGGTTAATGGGAAGGTCAAAGGGGTAATGGAAATTTATGAGAAGAAAATGAAAAAACCAGGTAAGGATAGGTCGTCCCAGGTTTGTGACTGGGATGGAACCTATTATGATCAGTAAATTCTGGACTTGCCGGAGCTTCCAGGTTGGTAAGATTGGAGCAGGAATCGGCATCTTTCTTGAGAAATTCACTCCGGTGATATTTCGACTTACAAGTGGTTATTGTTTGGTTTTTACAAGTGGTAAATCAGGGACATTAAGTTGTACTTGATTTTCTACAAGTGGTGTTGGTGTTTGAATCTAAAATTGTCATATTTTTTTAAGTGATGGTAGAACAAGGTGATGAATTCCCAAACCTACGAGTGGTTTTATGAAATCAACAAAACTTATTTTCCGGAAAAACCATTTGATTAAAACAAACTTAAGTGTTTTGAAATCATAATGGGAAAATAGTTTGTTGTCAGGGGGAGTTCTGATTTTTTATGACAAGTGGATGGCGAATTGAAGTGATTCGATATCAGTTGTCACTTTACTTGTATAGTTTGTTTTCAAAATTCCTTTAAATGATTTTGAATTTTAGGGAGAGTAAGAAATTTCAGAAAATCCAAAAACATTTGAAAATTTGAAAAAGCCAAAAACATGATGAAATAAAAAATGAGAGTTTTGTTGTAAAAAAGAGGAAATGATAGGACATCAGTGGACTATCACAGCATGTTAAAGAATTGGAAAGTCAAAATGTGATAAACGGTCTCACTGATGATGTGTCAGTAGGTTTTTGCACATTTAGTAGATTGTGACGAGATATAAACCTAAATTTCAAACTTACTTATATCATGGGGAACATCTCTCGGATATATGGGTAACCCCCGAAATCTTGTTTGAAAGGTTCCTTTTTCTGAGATACTAGGTCTTTATACTCAGTGATATCTGGGGTATTATCCCGGGACTTCTGATTTTGCCGAAGCAATAGCCTAGTCCCCGTATAATACTTTTCGCTTGCTTGAAATATAGCACCGCCCTCAGTAAAAAAAATGATGAAACATTGAAAAATGCTAATCATGTGTTGTTGAAGAAAAGATTCTCTAAAGGGAACACACCAAAAGTCGAAGCCGTCATCTCTCTGATTTTGCGGAAGCAATAGCCTGAGCTCTCACAGCCCTCACATTTAACCCTTTACAGATATCATATGTGGTATACTCACCTGTAAGACTGAATATTGGGATCTGGATACGGGAGTATATTCTGAGGTGGGACACGTGAATAAGTTTAAGTCTCTAAAACATTAATCTCGTATCACGAAACAGTTGAACTTTGTGTGAGAATTTAAGTGGATCAGTATACTGACTATCTAAGTGAATCATTTAAAACTGAAAATGTATAAAGCTTAATGGTGTTGGTGATTTGTCTAAAAAACTGATATGATCCTCTTACACAAACTCACAAAAAGATTGTTTGTAAATATTTCTTTTCTGCATTTTATTCTAAATTCAAAAATCCAAAAAGATTTTAGTGTGTTTTAGCATAAATTTTGAAAAAATTCAAAAATATTTTCGATAACTGATGTTGGAGAGCTGATTTTCAAAATTCCGAGTGCTAAACATGATGAACAAAAGGTTTAGAAGAATTTGTTTGAGTTGTTTGAGATAAAAAAATGTTTGAAAATGAAAATGTTATTTTTACAAGTGGTTCATCAGTGATTAACATTATAAAATCATTTATTGATTTGTGTATTCAAGTGGTAAGCAGAGAATAAATTTGTCAAATTTATTTCTGGGTTAAGAGTGTGCAGGTAAGTCAGATTTTGATCCCAAACAGGATGTGAGCTAGATTACGATCTTGAATCTGTGAAAGCCAGACTACGATCCCAAGTACAACTTAAGGGTGAGTCTGAAGTTGTAAGAGCCAGCCACAGATCTTGGGATAGAAGATGATAGAGCCAAGTTCTGATCCTGTTGCTATAAAGATCCAGGAGACGTTCCTGAACCTGTGATAAACTTAAGGAATCAAGAGATCTGATCAAGAGATTTAGAGAAAGATAAGAGCCAGGTCGAGATCATAGATATGAGAAGTGGATAGAGATTGAGGATGCTTTACATTGTTAGATACTTTGGAAGAGTTCGAGAAGACAGATAAAGACAGGAGATTGAAGACTCGACACTAAAGACTCGGCAACATTCGAGCGGGAGTCTGTTGGTGCATGCTTCTGTCGACTTCGTCTTGTATCGA
Organism: Helianthus tuberosus; assembly: GCA_030545235.1. Lineage (NCBI taxonomy): Eukaryota > Viridiplantae > Streptophyta > Magnoliopsida > Asterales > Asteraceae > Helianthus > Helianthus tuberosus. Next base: position 16,044 of record JARYGA010042208.1, on the reverse strand, counting down.
GTCTTGTATTATATTAGATAGATCAGGGCACAAAAAATGAGGAAATGTGTGTTTATAGGTAATTTCTCTTGAAATGACACAGGGTCATTTCATGCGAAATCAACAAGGTCATTTCATACGAAATCATGATGTTAATTTCGTTCGAAGTGATTCCGTGCGAAATCAGATTTCGCTTGGGCAGTTTCAAGCAAAATCACTCAGCCTATAAATAGCTGATGTGTCTATTCATTTGTAACGATTCTGATTCCGGTAGCGAAACTCTGCCGAAGTGTCTACAGCATTGTAATCGATCGGTTATCAATATAAAGACAGTTTAAAGTGATATTCTAGCAGAATTGAACTTGATACATCTGTTTCCGCCTTTTGTATTGAGAAAAACTCTTCTGATCGACTCGTTCGGGTCAGAAAACGATCCTACACATATATCTGTCGACTTCGTCTTGTATCGAGTCTTGTACTTGTTTAGAAAGATCAGGGCACGAAAAACGAGAAATGTATAGTGTGAAGTCATTTCGCACGAATTGTTTATTGCCTATTTCGTGCGAAATACCCACTACTATATATAGGTGATGTGCCAAGTCATTTGTAATGATTCTGATTTCCGGTACCGAACTGCTGCCGAAGTGTCTACTGATTGTAATCTGTGTCAAATCAATAAACAAGACATTGAAAGTGATTCTGTGTGTAAACTAAGCCGATTCCAAGTCGATACGATTGTTTCTGCCTTCGTATTGATAAGAACGCTTCTGAACGACTCGTTTTGGTCGTGAAAACGATCCTACAAGTGGTATCAGAGCTCAGGAGGAAGAGTTCTTGCCAAATCAGCTTGATTTCACCAAAATTTCTGACTTCTACACCTTCTTTTCAAAATTAAACAGAATTTCACGGTTAAAATGGATTGAATTTCACATATTAAGTGCGAAATATAGTTTTAACAAAGCCTTGAAAGAATCAGACTTAAAATCGGACAAAAACTTGGTCAGTTTTAGCAAAATCTGTTCGAAAAGATGACATCAGCAACATTTCACGTGGAATAGTCCGTTTCGTTTGAATCAGTTCTTCATTTCGTACGAAATCATCAGCTTATTTCGCACGAAATCGTCATCTTCATCATCATTTCGCATGAAATACCTCATTTCGCTTGAAAAGACATCTATTTCCTACGAAATCAACATCTTGCATTTCATTTCGTACGAAATCACCTTATTTCGCACGAAATCAGATCATTTCGCACCAATTTGTCATTTCGCGTGACTTTTTTCGCACAAAATCACCATTCCGTTTGAAAGTGGTTATTTCGTTTGAAGTTCTATTTCGCATCAAAGAGTATTCCGTACCAAAAGTGTTTTCGTGTGAATTATCATTTCGTTTGAACTTTGTGAATTTGTGAAAATTTGTACCGAAACATGGAAGAAGAATTTTACAATGCGTTTGCTACAACAATTGCTCCTGTTACAGCTGCTGAAACTATTTACAGTGAGAATGAGACGGGAACTTATCAAAAACCGCCAAAGCTTATGTACATTGAAGATTTTAAAGGATGGCAAAATCGGTTTGAAAACTGGGTACAAGCCTATAACTTTGACGCATGGTGTTCGTTAGATGTGGATTATGTTAAACCGAAAAATGAACGTGGGATTGAAAAAGCTTTCAGTGATTATTCAGATGGCGAGAAATTGAAATACACCAGTGAAAAAATGATGATTAGTATACTTCAACAAGCAGTAAAATAAGATTTTTTTGTTTTGCTTCAACATAATGGTACTGCTAGATCAATTTGGTTGGCATTGATTAATAAGTTTAAAGGAAGTGCTGATATGATAAAGAATAAACAAGCTTTACTAAAGAAATCATTTGATATGTTTGTAGCTTTTGAAGGAGAAACAACAAAAATGACAATTGAAATATATTGTCATCTGGTTCTTGAAATGGGAAGATTGGAAATAAAGAAAGACGATGATGAATGGGTTGATAAGCTAGCCGATGCGTTACCGCAGAATAAATGGGGAACATATTTACTGATCTTAAAACATATGAGAAACTCTGAAAGTATGAATTTGGCAAAGTTCATTCAGAAGATTGTAGAACATGAATTGGACATTCAGAAAACTGCTATTATGAGTAATCCAAATGCTCAACAAGATGTCAGTTTATACTACAGAGGAAACAAATTTGAGACTACTCCGAGTCCAAAGATTAAAACTGTTTTCAGTGCTGATAGTTCGTCTGGATCAAATAATAGCACAGTTACTCAGAGTGGTGGATATTCGTCATCATATTCAAGTTTTCATCCAAATTTTACAACACCAAGTCCTCAAAGACAGAATTCAACAAATTTGCAATGCAACGTTACTTTGAACATTCAAAATGGTCAAAATCTTTCTCCAGAAATAGCTAAGCAACACATGGCATCACTTGTGGCTATGTTAGAGTCGTATGAAAGCTTAGTTGCTGGAAGAATCGGAAATCCGATGCTCACAAAAGAGGATTATGATCAGATTGATGCTGAAGAACTCGAGTTGATGGACATCAAGTGGTGTCTAGCCAGTGTAGTAAGAAGAGCAGAAAAATTTACACAAGTCACCGGAAGAGATGATTTTCGTGGTATGGGTGCATCTCCGATAGGGTTTGACAAATCAAAAGTTACTTGTTTTCGTTGCAAAGAAAAGGGACATTTTAAACGAGTGTGTAAAAATAAAGTAGCAACTGCAAGACAAGATGGAAAAAACGATTATTATCAAAAGTCAAATTTTCACCAGCTTGCTCAACAACCGTCATCATCCCGTGCCATTGAAGTTGAGAAGAAGAAAGCTTATCTTGTAAATCAAGATGATGAAAAAGTAGCAGAGGGTTTTAGTTGGGACAAATACATTCCGGCTGATTCAGGTCTTGTTGCTCAAATCTTGGAAGAAGGAGAAGTAAAATCTAAGCCAAAAATAACAAAGATTTTCAGATCATCAGAAAGTGACGAAGATACTGATGATGAGGAAGAATACATTAATAATGCTAGAAAAAAATTGGACTCATTCAGTTTTAATTTGTTTTTTGCAGATAAGATCGATATGTTGAATGAGAAGAAGGTTGCTAGATTAAAGAGAGAGTTGGAATTAAGAAGGATTGTTGAAGAAAAGGCAAAGTTGGAAGCTGAAAAAGCAAAAGATGAAGAAAATTCGACAGAAAAGGTTGAAGTTGAAGGATGGGAAGCAGAATTAAAATTCGATGAAGAACAAATGAGAAATGAAAAACTGATTGAGAATGTAGTGGAGAAACTTGTTGAAGTTGAAAAAATAGTTGAAAAGATCGTCGAAGTTGATAAAATTGTCGATGTTGAAAAATTCATCGAAGTTGAAAAAATTGTTGAAGTTACGAAACCTTGTCTACAATGTTTGGAGTCTTGCAAACATTGTGAAGAGAAAGACAAGAAGATTTGTGAATTAGAAGAGTGGAAAGAAAAATTGTTGTTTGATGTGAAATATGTAAAGGAATCGTATAATGTGCTAAACAGAACAGTTGATGGTTTGAACAAGACAAATTTGGGAGTTAATGCTGCTATGACAATGATGAGTTCAACATTAATGACAAAGCAGAAGGTCATCAATGAGTATATTGAAGATTGTGCAAAGCTAAAGCAGGATTTGGAACTCGAAAAGAATGAAAGTGAAAGCATCAAACGATTATTGCTGAGTTATACAACTTCTGATTATTTGATTGATAGGGTTTGTCCTACTGTTGCAGGTCTTGAAGCTTTTCAAGATAAAAAGACAGAAGATACAAATGCCGGTTAGAAACCAAATGTCAAGTATAACAAGTATCCGCCTCCGATCTGGAATAGTTATTCTCCCAGAAAGCCTAATGAGGAACGATTAAAAAAGGCAGTCAACATCAAGTTAAAGTCTGAAACTATTGATGAATTACCAGACAACATTGATGTTACATTCACAGCATCTGACACTGATCATAAGTCTGAGTTATTAAAGAAAGTGGTCGATCAGGTGTTGGATATGGACGAAGAGTCAAAGTCGGAGTCTAAATCTGAAAGTTCGAGTTATTTAGACAAGAGTCTGAGTTCTCCGGTCAAACGGGTTTACAATAAATAATTTATGTTATCTAAAAATAATTTGAATGATGGACCGATCAAAGTGGCATATACTTTGAAAGATTCGGACAAATTATATTCAGATGAAGAATTTCCATTAAGAAGTGTCAAAACTGAAATGATCAAAAAGGTTTTCAAATTAACGGAAATTAATATTTCTGAAATAAAAGATTTAAATCTTTCTGAAAAACCTAAAAAACACACTTCAAGAGTTCAACAGAGATTGAACAAGAAAAAGGGTTACAGTTCTGGTTCAGGTTATCGAAAGAAACCAAACCATAATGGTAATTTCAAAAAGCAGGGATTAGGTTTCATTCCCCCGGAAAATCATAAAGATGAGAAAACTTATAAAACAAAAACTAAATTTGTTTCAGGTACAAGTTTTGAAGAAGAACAGAAGAAACCATTCTGGAGACAGTCAAATCAATAAATCTGCACCAAGAGTTGACAGAAGAACCTGTTTCAAATGTCAAAAAGTTGGACACATTGCTTGGAATTGCCAACAGTTCAACAACACAAAACAGGGAGTTTCTTTTAACTCAAAATTGAAAGAAAAACGTGTTGATGAAAAGAAACAACCAACTGAGAAATCTAAAGTGTTTGAAAATTCGACTTTCAAAACTGGTGATGTTTCAAAATGTTTTTACAAAAGGAAAGTCGATTTGAACAAACAGAAGTGGGTTGTTAAATCTGAAACTAGTTCTGACAATGAATCTGACTCGTCAAAGTCAGAGGAGTCATTTGTTGTGAAAAGGGAGAAGAATTCCGTTCCAGAAATGAACGAAGAAAACTTTCCGCCATTGTCAAAGGAAAATTTGAAGTTGAAAGTTGGTAAGATTGAAATTTCAGATCAATTCTTTGCTGGTAAAAAAGAATTTGATGTTGAAAAGACTTTCAATGGGAAAGTTAAACATATCTTTGGAAAGATGGTTGACGGTAAGGTAAAGGGTGTTAAAGATTTTTACAAATCTAAACGATGGTGGGATAGAGATGAATCACAATCACCCAAGGCTGGTCAGGCTTGGGTGACAGCATTTTATACTTAAAACCCTGACTTGCCGGAGCTCTCAAGAAGGTAATCGTGGAGCAGGAATCAGCATATTTCTCGAGAAATTCACGAAAGTGATATTTTGACCTACAAGTGGTAGTTTTTCTTGAAAATTGTTATATTTCGAATTTACAAGTGGTTTTGGTTGATAAGTGGACCTACAAGTGGTAAATCAAGGTCATTAAGTTGAACTTGATTTAACTTTCATACAAGTGTTTGGAAAACAAAGTGATGATTATAACCCCGTTTTTACAAGTGGTAAAATCAACAAAACTTATTTTCCGGAAAAACTATTTTTGATTAAAACAAACTTAAGTGTTTTGAAATCATAATGGGAAAATAGTTTGTTGTTAGGGGGAGTTCTGATTATTTATGCCAAGTGGATGGCGAATTGAAGCTTGAAAATTAGTTGTCAATTTATTTGAACAGTTTGTCAAATTTTCTTTAAATGATTGTGAATTTTATGGGGAGTAAGAATTTTCAGAAAATCCAAAAAAAATTAGAAAATTTGAAAAAATCAAAAACATGATAAAATCAAAAATGAGTTTTGTTGAGAAAGAAGGAAATGATAGTACATCAATGGACTATCACAGCACGCTAAAGAATTGGAAACTTAACAAAGTGATAAACGGTCTTACTGTTGATATGCCAGTAGGTTTTTACACACTTAGTAGATTGTGTTCAAGATATAAATCTAAATTTCAAACTTACTTATTTCGCGGGGAACGTCTCTCGGATATATGGGTAACCCCCGAAATCTTGTTTGAAAGATCCCTTTTTCTGAGATACTAGGTCTTTATGCTTAGTGATATCTGGGGTATAATACCGGGACTTCTGATTTTGCAGAAGCAATGGCCTACTCCCCGTATAATACTTTTTGCTTGCTTGAAATAATAGCACCCTCCTCAGCATAAAAAAGGATGAAACATTGCAAAATGCTAATCATGTGTTGTGGAAGAAAAGATTCTCTAAAGGGAACACACCTAAAGTCGAAGCCATCATCTCTCTGATTTTGCAGAAGCAATAGCCTGAGCTCTCATGGCCCTCGCATTTAACCCTTTACAGATATCATCTAGGTATACTCACCTGTAAGACTGGATATTGGGACCTGGATACGGGAGGATATTCTGAGATGGGATACTCGAATAAGTTTAAGTCTCTAAAACATTAATCTCGTTTCTCGAAACAGTTGAACTTTGTGTGAACATTTAAGTGGATCAGTATACTGACAATCTAAGTGAATCGTTTAGAACTTAAAATATTTAAAGCTTAACGGTGTTGGTGATTTGTCTCATAAACTGATATGATCCTCTAACACAAGCTCATAAAAATATTGTCTGTATATATTTCTTTACTGCATTTCATGTAATGACAAAATTCCAAAAAGATTTTTAGTGTGTTTTAGCATAAAATTTTGAAAATTCAAAAAGATTTTCGACAACTGATGATGAAAAGCTGATTTTCAAAATTCCGAGTGCTAAACCTGATGAACAAATTGTTTGGGAGAGTTTGATTGAAATAAAATTTGTTTTTGAAAAGATAATATGTTCATTAAATTGAATCCAATTTGAAGTGTTTTGATTACAAGTGGTAAGCAGGGATTCTAATTTTTGTTATATCTTATCTATTATGAAACTTATGTTTTGGGTAGAGGATGTGCAGGTTAGCCAGGTTTCAAATCCTGAGCAAATGCTGTATAGAGCCAGTAATCGATCCTGAACCTGTTAAAGTTGCAAAACCTGAGCAGAGTGAGAGCTAGGTTTTAATTCTGAATATGTGAAAGTTAGATTATGATCCCAACATATTTCAAAGGGGAGTCTGGTAGTAAAGAGGAGTCTGTAGATGCTAGAGCCAGTTTCAGATCCTGAAGGTAGCAAATTGCTGATGCTGATGAAATTAAGGAATGAAGAGATCTGATCAAGAAAATCTGACGTTTGATAGATCAACATCCAAGGGGAAGTTAGGTGATGAGAGAAGAAGATACAAAGAGTGAGGATGCTTACCATGTCAGATACGCTGGAAGAGTACGAAGACTGATAAAGACTGAAGACTGTGAAGACTCGACATCGAAGACTTCGTCAACATCCAAGGGGGAGTCTGTAGGTGCATATGTCTGTCGACTTCGTCTTGTATCGAGTCTTGTACTTGTTTAGAAAGATCAGGGCACGAAAAACGAGAAATGTATAGTGTGAAGTCATTTCGCACGAAATAGCAGAAGCTATTTCGCACGAAATAGCAGAAGCTATTTCGTACGAAATGAGCATAGCCATTTCGCACAAAATGGTTATTGCCTATTTCATGCGAAATACCCACTATTATATATAGGTGATGTGCCAAGTCATTTGTAATGATTCTGATTTCCGGTACCGAACTGCTGTCGACGTGTCTACTGATTGTAATCTGTGTCAAATCAATAAACAAGACATTAAAAGTGATTATGTGTAAACCTAGCCGATTCCAAGTCGATACGATTGTTTCCGCCTTTCGTATTGATAAGAACGCTTCTAAACGACTCGTTTTGGTCGTGAAAACGATCCTACAACCTACACCCCCACCTACCCTTACTCCCACCTCTACACCTCCACATACCCTAGTACACACCACTTGCGAGGAGCCTTCGCAGCCCCTATCCCCGTTGGACCTACCAGCTGGATACGACACATGCGGTTTGCCTCGATCCGATCACACTTACACCTCACCGACGAGGGAGAGCCTTCGGGGCACCCCCATATACCTCCTCATGAGACGAGCCCACACCATCAGCCGACCCGCTCATTCCCACCATCACTACCATATGTCATGCCTCCATCTAACCCGTACCATCCCTCAAATCATTCGGGTTATACACGAGATGATCTCCTCATATCTATCCAGCTACAGGTTGAGATCCTTTGCCAAAGGATCTACGACCTCGAGAAGGAGTCAGACACTAGGCGACCACCCCACCAGATTATCGACAACCAGCCTCACCATTACCACCTGCTCATATGCCTGTTGATGATCTCGTTGCTTGGGGCCTGACACTTGAGTAGCAGGTGAGCTTCTTACTATGCCGAGTTCATGAGCTCGAGGAGGAGGCAGCCCGGCCTAGCTTTCCCTACACCCCCACAATCTCCCCCAGCACATTAGGTTTCTTTTGCAGGTACTTTTGCATGGCATAGCTTGTTTTTGGATATGAAGACTTGATGTCGAGTTTTGAAGACAACTTCAAGACCAAGACCGTCAATGTGAAGGAAGATATTTTTGCCATTTTATGTATTAAACTTGTATGATTGGGTGATGTAGCCCATGTGCATTTTTATTTCCTTTACAAACAATCATGTAACAAGTTGTCTTGATATATAAAAACTTGGTGATTATATTTACGACGCATTATTATTTATCTGTTTATGCATGCCTATTTGCTTGTATGGATTGATTTATATGTTTGGTGAATTGTTTGGTTGTGTGTATATATATATATTCCTTTTATTATTTATTTAATAAAAAGAATGATGGTGATTGGATAAACACCTAATTATATTTGTGTTATATTTTGGAAGATCATGCCTCCCAGAAGAGTGACTCACACTAGGGGAATGAATCAAACCCCGCCCCCACCAATGCCGAGAACTGCTGAAGAGCTAAAATCTCTACTCAAAGAGAGGATTTCTGAAGCTATCGCCCAGTACGAGGCGAACCGTGTCGAGCACAGTGGCAGCACGGGTGGTTCTGGTAGACACGCTCATGGAGATTCATCTAGTGGAAACCTTATTCAAGTTAACATTAAGTTGATTTGGTACAACTTAAGGAACTCATTTTAAGCTCTATTCATGAGGTTTCATTATTTGCTCATTCATGAATTGGTTGTGTGAATTTCAGGATGTAGTTACAAGCAGTTCTTAGAGTGCCAACCACTTAACTATGATGACACTGGAGGTGCAGTGGCTTTCATGCGTTGGACTAAGAAAATTGATTCAACCATTCGGATGAGCAAGTGTAATGTGGATCAACAAGTTACCTTTATTACATGCCTGTTTGTTGATGAGGCCCTCACATGGTGGAACCTACAGGTACAGACGTTGGGAGATGATGCTACATATGGTATGTCATGGGATGATCTAAAGGAAAGAATGAGGGAAAAGTATTGCTCATGAGCCAAACTCCAGAAGTTAGAAACTGAGTTTCGGAACTTGTCCATGGTTGGTGCGGACATCGTAGGTTACACGCAAAGGTTTCACGACCTTTCACGTGTAATCCACTATCTCGTGACTCTTGAATTCAAGTGCATCGAGCACTATATATGAGGATTGGCTCCTGAAATTCGTAGCTTAGTGACTTCAGCAAACCCTGCGACAATTACACACGCTGTAACTCTGGCTGTCAGCCTCACCGAAGACGGTTCGTATGAAGAAGTTGTCGTTGAAAATCACAAAGAAAATTGAAACACATGCTGAGTCGTCGGGGGATAAGAAAAGAAAACATTCATATTTGAAGTAAGAAACCCGCAACAACAACAATAACTCCAACAACAACAAGAAACGAGACACTAATCCGCCCCGTGAGGTGAAAACATTTGCTGCCGCAAATGATACTTGAATTAAAAGGTACAAGGGTACTCTGCCCAAATGTGACAAGTGCAAGTACCACCATGTGGGTGCTTGCCGTACGGTGAAGTGTGATAAATGTGGAAAGATGGGACATCGTACTTAGAACTGTTGGGGAATAGGAAATGGAGGTGGAGCAGTTAATGGAAACCGAAACGGTAATGGTGCTGTTAATAGAAATGGCATAGGTAATGGGAATGGCACTAGGACTGGAAATGGGAATGGAAATGGGCGTAATCAAGGATGATATGGCTGTGATAGTAAGGAGCACTACAAGAAAGACTGCCCAAAAGAAAACAATGCTCAAGGAAGAGCTTTTGTCATAGGAGTAAGGAATGCCCGTGAAGACCCTAACATGGTCACCGGTACATTTCTCGTTAATAATCACTTTGCATCCATACTGTTTGACACTGGTGCCAATTTTAGTTTCATGTCTATGGAATTTAAAAATATACTCGGATTAGAGTCTAGTAGATTAGACGTTCCTTACTTAATAGAGTTAGCCAATGGTAAACTTGTCGAATCAAGAGAAGTCATTAAAGGGTGCTTATTGGAACTTAGCGAACGAAAATTTAACATCGACCTCTTACCCGTCCAGTTGGGGAGCTTTGATTTTGTGATTGGCATGGATTGGTTATCTAAGAATCGAGCTGAGGTTGTTTGCCCTAAAAAGATCATTCACATCCCTCTTGCGGATGAGGAAACGCTCATAGTGCATGGGGAAAAGCACGACACTCCCCCGTGGATGTTATTATCCTAGCTAAACATTAGCGATCTCGATTTCCTTACATTTTCAAGTCACAACTTATATTTTACAACTTACATCTTACATTTAAATACCATGTTTTATACAAATACAACTCATACATTTTATACAAACTGCACGAATTCACATCAACTTTGTTGACGATTTTTCAAACTTACATTTATTTTAGAAAATTAGTGGAAGCTTTGCAGGTTTATGTTCCAAGAAGTCATGTATCTACACTCCATGCCACCTTTTGAAGGATTTGTTCCTTATATCCTGCCTCCTTACTGCGGTATAGGAAACAAAACCTTGATCTTTAAATTTCAAACTATGTTGTAAACTTTTAAACTATTTTTCTTTTAAAGAGATGTAAACTCTTAACTTAACTTATGTTTGGAACTTGATACAATGAATGGCATATGGAGTTTGTTTTATTCATGTAGTATGTTTATTTATTCGTATGCAATGAGAATCAATCACGATCACACTTTGCGCTTCCGCCTCTGAGCGGGTGTGACACGATAAGTGTTACTCAAATGACCATAGCGCCCATAATTGGCACACGATCGGTAAGGTACCAGGGTTTGAAGGTGATAGTGGCAGGTGTTGCATTGAAGGTGAGGACGAATGTAGGGTTTCTTGTTTGAGTAAGTTGGGTTTGGTGCCACTTGGGTGATTGGCATTGTTTGTAGATGTATGGCTTGTTGAGTTGGGTTAGTTGAGGCAATTGCGTAGTTTTTACCGTCATGCTTTCATTTGGTATCGGAACGGGTAGATGATTCAGCCTTGGTTATCTTTGGCTCTTCTACTTGGGACTTTTCAGTTGAGCTCTTCTTCTTCTCTTTGTCAAAGTCACCATTTCGGATATGATTTTCCATGAGTTTAGTGGTCAATTCCATTGCGGCCTCCAATGTTACGAGTACAATGCTCATCACGGAATCATGGATGCAAGAAGGAAGACCCCTGGTGTAATGTTCTTTGAGATGATAAAGAGGAGTGAGCAAATATGGGACCATCTGATTCAGCTCGAGAAACCGCTTGTTATAAGTCATATGATCTCAATCGTGTTATTTTAAAACATAGAACACATCCTCCAACTTCTTGATCTCACTCCTTGGGCAGAAACATTTGGTCATAAGTTAGGGCCACAGCAGCTTCAGCCCCTCTTCGACTCTTTTCGTTGTTCCACTAGATTAAAGCTACCCTAGTGAGTCGGCCAGTAGCATAACAAACTTTATGGTCATCAGGGCATTCATAATTCAGAAAATGTGCTTTCCATTTCTTCAAACCATCGGAGGAGTGTGGTGTCCCCTTCGGTTACCTCATATTTTGGGGGGTCACAAGACTTGAAGTGCTTATAGAAGCACTTAGATGAATTTGCAGGAGCATTGACAGCGTTTGGTTCGACTTTATTCACTTGGTTAACTTGATTAATGGGGTTAGCAGCTAGGGCTTGTTGAACTTAGATCACAATGTTAGGAAATACGACAGCAATTTGCTTGGCAATATGAGCAACCATGCGTTTACCGGAATTTCTGGTCTTGTTTCCTTTGAGAAGGTGCCTAGAGGACATTTACAGGAATCAACGTAAATGAGGTTGTGAGATTTTTGATGGATATGCTTGCAGATATGCGGAGAATATAAACATATGATAAAATGAAAACGTTTGGGGTGTATTTGAAAACAATAACTCATGATAATACAACACTTTTAACGTGTTCTTGGGCTTTGCTCGTAATTGGGCCTTGCATGCCGCCATACTTCACCTTCGTAATCATGTATGCCCTCATGATTACCAGGCTTTCATATGGTTCGCTTGTGTTAGCCTGGTAACGTACGCTAAAACTAGGAGAAATATGATTGTAATATATGAAAGTCGGAGGGTATACTTGGTTGGACACGGTGACAACTCAAAGTGGGGTTAGTTCACACGACGTGTGGTGTGGCATGCTTTGGCCTAGTAGGTCCTTCATACTTTCATCGTTAGTTCCCAGGTAGGCAAATTGGTCCGTTAATTCGGATTTATACGAATGCCAATCCTAGACAGGACGTCTTGACCACCGGTACTCGAACCCTTCCAGTTACTACATGGCCGTCACATGAACTCACTTTGATGAGATTTGAAAACAAAACATCACAAAAGTTTGAATAACCTAAAAATAAGTATATTGGAAAATGGAAGGAAATGTTGCGAAAATTTAGTTAAACTGAGAACTTATCAATAAGGGATTTATAAGTTTTGTATGGTACATTCCAGATGGGGCTATATATATATTGGTAACATATATGTAGACTTCATGACATACTTATAACACATTACATGTATCACGTAATTCAAGCAACAAATAGAGTGCCTACATACATTTGTGTGTGAAATGAAAAGAATTTAAATGTGTGAGCAATAGCAAATCATAAGTTAAACAAAACATGAAATCAAATAAGCACATAGGTCCTAATTGACTAAAGCATAGGTTCTAAGGGACTAATAACCTATCCTATATCCTTAAAGTCAATAGCACTGATACGAATCTGTCACACCTCGACGGACAACCGAATAGGTGATCGGAGCATGATTGGGTTGACTTGAGAGCTTATGACTTGCTATTACGTATTTTAAATAATCATTAATCAATGTTGAATATTTCAAAAAACATATAATCCAAATAATACATTAAAACATATGAAACCTTTGTCATAACAATTAACTATGTTAATCCATTTCTTGTTAACTAAGGCTCATCCTATGTCCAATCTTCTCTTCATACCTGTTTACCTGTATCATGTGTAAAAATAGTTTTTGGGTCAACAAAGATTGGTGAGTGAACCTTATTGTTATTTGAAAAGTAATATGTTTAAATTTGACTTATTGTGTGTAAGTCCAGAAAACTACAATTGGATATCACAAACATCTAAACAAGTTGCGGAATAACAAGAAAAGGTGTAGAAGATGAAGAACAAGTCGATTGTATTAATCAAAAGGTGCACACAATCTAGGAGATCGTCTGGTACACGAATACACAAGTTAGCTCAACAATCAACAACCAAAACAAGACCTAGGTGCATCCTATTTATAGTTTATATGATGACCTAATACAAATGGGCCACGCATAAAAGACCAATCGACCAAGCCCATGTCTAATACATAAGTAACCCAAAACTAGTAAACCAAGACAAATGTAAACCTAAACCTAAACAACTACATACCCTTATAATATTCCCCTAGGTTTATGTTGTCTTGGCTGATCGTGCTTCTCTTGCACTTCTTCTTTTGCTTCCTCTGGGGATAAGGTAGCTGCTTTCCATCATAAAGACCGAACAATCTAGTTTTCACTCTTGATAGTTCTCCAGACCATAACTTTAGTAACATAATCTGAGCAATCACACCTGTGAAGTTCTTAGCACATACTTCATACTGAGGATCACTCTTGATCTGAGTTCTTTCTAGAAGCTTTATATCATTTTCTCCAAAATGCATCAAATTTTTCACATCAGCAACCCTGAACTCTTCAGTTTGACAAACTATCACTACTTGACCTGTACCGGGATCGTACATCCAGAATTGCAAATCTTTAAAGCTGTTATCTGGAAGCTCCTTCAGTAATGGAACAGTCTTTGTTTGCTCCGTAGGAGGCCAGATTACTGTCTTAAACGACTGGTTTGTGGAAGGATCTAAAACATCTTCATGCTCCAAGACAAACGATTCAACTAACTTCATATCTTTGAAATTTACTTTAGCCTATTGCTGCAATTTGTTAAAGAAATTCCATCCAATCTTGCAGTTATGATCGCTGCACTGATCATGATAAGAAACTTTGCTCAATTCTCTAAGATCCACTAACGTCCAGGATTCAAAAGCCTCGGCATTATTGTAATACTCCATAGCTCCATTCTTTCTCTTCACTAAAAACAATCCTTTTTCATCGTTATACGCCCTAATTACAGTCCCATACCGATTGCCATATACATCAAATCTATCTTTTTCAGTAGTAATGACGTGTCTGTCTAGCTGGTCTCCAAACCCAAAGTTCCTTTCAGCAGCTACGTTCCTCATGATCACTCCTTCTGCTTTTTTTTTCCTGATTAATAGTACGAGGAGGATTCTGAATATATCGATCAATTGCTTCCTCATGTTCTTTCTCTATTTGAGCTCTTATTTCAGCATTGAATTCCTTAGGAGGCTCAGCAAAGTCTTTCGGAAACTTTCCTTCTAATTTTTGTTGAAGATCCATAACTACAGTTGTGAGGGATCCCATATTTGTCTCGAGCTCATGAATCTGCTGATTTTTATGTGTTATTTCTTCCGTAAGGCTTGCAATTTGGACGTCTTTAAAAACCGTATCTTCTTAAACAATAGTGATCCTTTTCATCAGAATCGCAACTTCATTATCTTCAAATAACTCTTCACTATCAGGGCTACTTGACGCTTCTTGAGTTCTTTCCTGATTAGGCTCAGTAGCTATCGCAGCTTCGTTAGTAGCTCATTGCAATAACTCAGCAGCTTTCAGCACATTGGTGTTAGACGGAGTGCAGCTCGACCCTTCACCTGCCTTGGGAGTAGGCATATACATTGCCGCTCTTAGATTCAATATGAAATCAACTATTGCTTCACTTACAGGTGTTATAGAAACATGAATGGGTGGTCGTTCAGAAGCTACCGGCATGGTCGATTCTGGGTTTGATCTTGTTTCAGTATCTATCTCATGACTGACCCTAGGATCTCTTTTGCTACCCTTCCTAGGAAGAAGATAAGCCGTGGGATCTTCAGTTACACTTTCGGGTTCAACAGAGACAGCCTCAACCACTTTAGTGTGAGGAGGATTCATACTTAATGGTTGATCTTCAATAGGCACTTCAGCTGTTAGGCTCTCTGTATCAATCTATGTTTCAATATCACTGACATTCACATTCAACTCTACATCTAATTCTGCATCATCCATCATCCTCTCATCAAACACATTATCTTCTTCACTTTCAACTTCTTTCAGATCTACTTTTTCAATTGGCTCACTCGATCTAAGAGGTGCATCTATAATCTGAACATCATATTCATCTGCTACAGTGACATCAACCAGTTCTTGTACTTGTTCAACGATCTCAAAAAAAGCACCAAACTTCACTAGTGGCTTCCTGTTTTGAAACGCCAATTGAACATCTGTTCTCACTTGATTCAGCATAGAATAGACCATTGATTCATTATCTTCGCATCATAAATACTCACGATCTGTTTCAGTTGATGGTACTTCGCTTCCAAAATCATTTGTAAGAACCTTGGGAACTTGAACCAATACTTATTGTTCAGTTTCCTAACATTCGCCATCATGTCATCGAACACACACTTCGAGTAGTTAATTTTCCAAGCTTCAACTAAAGACACTACCCCTGAAGTCTGTCTAATTGTCAGTGTGTCGATACCACTCTTTTTCCCACTGATGCATACCAGATAAACATATGCCAGAAATCTCCAGTATGGGTGCAATAGTTTCTTTATAGTAAGAGGATATGACCCTTCATAGCTCATTTTGTCGAGAACTTTAACAACTTTTTCTTTTTCATAATCCATTGGGTT
>JARYGA010042207.1:0-15636 GCA_030545235.1 Helianthus tuberosus | reverse complement strand
ACCATCGTGATTACAATCACGTTGCGAAGTTCAAACGAACTTCGCATTGACCATAAGCTGGTCAATGCTGAAAGTCAAACAAAGTTTGACTTTCGGACTCGAAAAGCAATAAAAGAAAGAAAAGAACGAAAGAATACTTACGAAGGGTCCCCGAATGCTAATCTAGATCGAAATAACTCAGGTATGAAACAATGGTTTCAACTTAGAGTCTTTTGTCACACCCCGACCACGTATATCATACAAGACGTGGCGGAAAACGTCGGGGAGTGTTGTAACAGAATTATTGTTTCAAATCCATGGCAAACAAAGTTATAATTTATTTATCAACATGAGAGTTTCATTGATTCAAACAGTAAATAAAGAGTTTATAACATAATTAAACATAGTCTATCTTCGTTTTAAGTCTCTAAGGCACAGGTCCGCCCTAGTGTCATGATCATCATCCTACGGAAAAGCACCTGAAAACACATGTGAAAGTAGGTACGTCAGCATAAAAATGCCTGTGAGATACCTAGGTTTTGTGAAAATAGGATTCATGACTTAAGTTTGAGAAAAAAAATTTAGTCATGAACCTTGTTATTTGATTTGTTTTGTAAATCGCTTGAAAAACAATAAGTTCAGATGATATGTATAAATAAGTGAATAATGTATGGTTAAATGAATAACCATGTAAAATGAGTTGTATAATATAAACCGTATTGTAAACCAAAGTCTTGTGAAAACATGTTACTTGTATAAAATGTATAAGTGCAAAATGAATGATTTAAATAACGCTATGATATGATATGTAATATAATACAAACACTTATATATAGGAAGTACCAACGACGTATCCACCATGATTGTATCATATTACTCACATCTCGTTACTTAAGTCACTTAAACCAACCAACAAAGTATAATGTCTATGTTTAAACTAATAGTAAAAAGTCCTTGTATAAACCATGTCACATGTTGATAGTCCAAAAGTAGTCAAGTAATGTGTAACAAATGTTATGTATGGTAAGTAAAATAAGACTACTTAAACCATAAGTAAAAATGTACAAAACAAAGTATTTTGAATATATCAAAAAGTTATGTTTTGCAAAGTGATGCATGATACATTGATACAAACATTTATGTGGTAAGTTAACGCATACATTCAAGCCTTGAGACAGTCGGATAACCCTTTCAGTCAGGGTTATCAAAAGAAATGTTTTCGGATTCAGTCATTCCTTACATCCAAACAAACCCGGGATGTCAGGAATGGGATTTGTCAAGTCCTATGGTACCACTACTTACTCCCGAGCGGCGTAGCAAATGTTAATGAACGTAATAAAGACCCGTTTGTGCAAACCAAATGTCATAGCAGTTGTATACATGTCGTATGAAAACAATGTACTAAGTATGCTAAGTTAACATACAAAGCAGAAAAGTCTTGTAAATCAATGTGCTAGCATGCTATCAGTCAACATACATAGCAGAAATGTAATGTAAAACAATGTACTAAGTATGCACACAATGGACATACATAGCATGAAATGTAATGAAATCATGTACTATAATGTACTAACAAACATAGCCGGTATATGATGTGAAAACAGGAAAGCAGGAAAGTAACAAGTAGGCACATGTGTTCCACCCCAAAACAGTTTGGAAAACAGTAAAAGAGGGGTCTATGTACTCACTTGAGATTGTTCAGTAATCCTAAGATAACCACCAAGCAATTCTAGAGATCTCGGAATCAAACGGCACCTAATATAGGTAACTATGTTAATAAACCGGACCTAAATCGGAAGATCGGGTAGCATGAGGGTTTGTAAACCAAACGAGTATTGAGACTCGTGTAGTATGGTTCAACAAAGCCTACATACTAATTGAACCCTAATATAATTATTTACGATCCATTACGACTCGTTTAGGTAGCTTATGCTACTTTAACGCGTCGTTCGCGTGTAACGCGTTCGGACCGCCTAACTAGTCCTATGACAAACAGAATATGCCTAAACATGTTACATAATCAGTTATGTGACAAAGGTTTAGGTTACATATGCTTAATTACCAATTATACATGAAAAGGGTATTCTGGTAATTTACCTAAGGCATATAAACTACCTATCATACAACTACTCAAACGATGTGACCATAGGGTATAACCTCGGAAGGTTATTCCCTACCTACTATGGTCACCTAATGTGTTTGGTCGGATCCTAATGATCGACCAAATGGGTCGGGTTCGAGGTATAAGCGATTTATTAGATCGCTTACCCTACGACCCTAGACAACGTGGTAATCAGTAGGCATAGTCCCAAGGGACTATAACCAACGTGATTACACTCACATTGCGAAGTTCAAACGAACTTCGCATTGACCATAACTGGTCAATGTAGAAATTCAAACAAAGTTTGACTTTCAGACTCGAAAGACTCGAAAAGCAATAAAAGAACAAAAGAATACTTACGAAGGGTCCCCGAATGCTAATTTCGATTCAAAAATCTCAGGTATGAAATAATAGTTTCAACTTAGAGTTTCTCAAATCAAAATTCTTGTAAGTTTTGCAATGGGGTGATGGGGTATTTATAGTTTTCGGTCCACCGCTAAGATCGTTTCATGGAAACCGTGCTTTAATCGTAACCGTACAAGTGTTGGAACCTTATGGTGACTAGAAAATGGTTCTTATCAGCTGACTAGACAATTTAGAATGTGTGGGTGTGGATCAACCAGCTGCAATCTGATGTTTAATACACTTAATCTGGTCTGGTTAGGCAGTCGCGTAGCGCGACTGGTAAAGCCTATAGGGCTCGCGCTATGCTAGCACCCCTCTATTTCAGAAATGTTTCAGAATTGGCATAAATGGTCCCTGCACGTGTTTAAGGCCTTTTTCGATGCGTTTGAACCTCGTTAACCTCATTTCAAGGCTCTAAAATGAAGTTAAAGTATAGGGAACTCAAAACATACTCAAAAATATGCCGGATGATGGTTCGTTTGGTCGTACGAACGCGATGTTCGCTTAATTACGACGGAAAGCGCACAAGCGCGAAAAACGATCCAAATGACGCGACCAATGGATTTTTGGCAAGCCAAACACTAAAGAATAATATAGTCATGCTTACATAAATTTTTGGATGTCCGGATGTATTCAGAACGTAAGTTATGCGCAAAAGTGCAAACTTGTGCACTTTTTGACACTTTTAGTCCCTGAATGACCCAAAAGTTTGTTTTAGCATACCGAACCCCTCAAAGCCTATTTCTAAGCTATGTAAAGGATATTTATGGTATGTTTAACTTATGGTCATGTTCTGGAATGTCTGTTACAGTTCAAATTGGCATACTTTTGCAGTTTGTCAAGTTCAGTCCCTGTAAACGAATTAACTTGTTTTTGCCATACCAAAGCCTTTAAAACTTATTTCTAAGTTATGTAAAGGTTATTTAAGGTATGTTGAGTATATGTTGATGTTCCGGAGTATTTTTCGCATTAAACTGATTACGTTTACGCATCAGTTTGCGTATAACTCTCCAGAAAGCGATGTAGAGTTTGAAATTAGATAAAAGTCAAAACATGAAAAATGTAAAACACCACCAAACAAACATTGGGATCAAATAACATTGTTTTATTGATAATAGAACTGTTCATAGTGATTACAAGCACAGTTGTTACAGTCTCCCCTACTTGTGGAAATTTCGTCCCGAAATTTATTTAGAGGAAACTCGTGGAAAAAGATGTGGATATTTCGCCTTCGTTAGATCTTCGCGTTCCCAAGTAAACTCAGGTCCACGTTTTGCTTCCCAGCGAACTTTGACCAAAGGAATGCGCTTGCGTTTAAGCCACTTGACTTCACGTTCCATGATTTCCACTGGCTTCTCAACAAATTTCAGTGTTTTGCCAACACGAATTTCGTCAAGCGGTATGTGGAGGTTCTCATCAGCTAAACACCTCTTGAGATTGGACACGTGAAAAGTTGGATGAACATTTCCAAGTTCAGGAGGTAACTCAAGTCTGTAGGCTACCTTTCTGATTCTTTCGACGACCTTGAATGGTCCAACGTATCTAGGTGCAAGTTTTCCTTTCTTTCCAAATCTGATCACACCTTTCCAAGGTGAGACCTTAAGTAATACTCGATCACCGACTTGAAATTCCAAAGGTTTGCATTTTGGATCCGCGTAACTCTTTTGACGGCTCATAGCTGTCTGAAGGTTATCGCGAACTCTCTTGACCTTGTCAGTTGTCTCTAAAATGAGGGCAGGTCCAGTAAGTTGAGCCTCGCCGATCTCATTCCAGCAGACTGGTGAACGACATTTTTGACCATAGAGAGCCTCGAAATGAGCCATTTTGATGCTGGTGTGATAACTGTTGTTGTAGGAGAATTCAATCAACTTAAGATGTGAATCCCAACTACCACCAAAATCGATCACACAAACTCTAAGCATATCCTCCAGAGTCTGGATTGTTCTCTCAGATTGACCATCCGTTTGCGGATGATAAGCTGTGCTCAGATTAAGTTGGGTCCCCATAGCAGATTGCATGGTTCTCCAAAAATGAGAAGTGAAACGAGCATCTCTGTCAGAAATGATGTTCAAAGGAACACCATGTCGAGCTACAATTTCATCCACATAGATTTGTGCAAGTCTGTCAGCAGGAAAATCCTCACGGATTGGCAAGAAATGTGCTGACTTTGTAAGACGATCAACGACTACCCAGATGGCATCATGACCTTTCTTGGTGCATGGAAGTTTAGTAATGAGATCCATAGTAATGTTTTCCCATTTCCAAACTGGGATCTCCGGTTGCACCAATAAACCAGAAGGACGCTGATGTTCAGCCTTAACCTTAAGACAAGTAAGGCATTTTGATACGTATAAGGCAATGTCTTTCTTCATACCAGGCCACCAATAGTGAATACGAAGATCCTTATACATCTTATCTGAGCCCGGATGAATAGAATAACGAGACTTATGGGCTTCATCCATAAGCAAGGTACGCAGATTATCTAGGCTTGGAACCCACAAACGGTCCATGAAGTAATATGAT
This sequence comes from Helianthus tuberosus, assembly GCA_030545235.1. Classification (NCBI taxonomy): domain Eukaryota; kingdom Viridiplantae; phylum Streptophyta; class Magnoliopsida; order Asterales; family Asteraceae; genus Helianthus; species Helianthus tuberosus. The sequence goes on along the minus strand of JARYGA010042207.1, from coordinate 10,628 downwards.
CCATTGTCCTTCAGTTCAAGAGCAGGTGTTATGTGATAGGGAAATTCCTTATCCATCAATCCTTGTGAAACACAAGATTGTTGAGCCTGAGAAATGCGGGTTTGGATATCGGATCGAGCTTGAATAACAGATTGAACACGTACACAATGAAGCTTAGTGCGTTCCTTACGACTCAATGCATCAGCTACGACATTCGCCTTACCAGGATGGTAGCGAATTTCGCAGTCATAGTCGTTTAAAAGCTCAACCCAACGTCGTTGCCTCATGTTGAGTTCTTTCTGGTTGAAGATATGCTCAAGACTTTTGTGGTCAGTGAAAACCACACATTTTGTACCATACAAATAGGGTCTCCAGATCTTTAGAGCGAAAACAACTGCACCCAACTCAAGATCAAGAGTGGTGTAGTTCTTCTCATGAATCTTCAACTGCCTCGATGCATAGGCTATGACTTTGCTCCTTTGCATCAGAACACAACCAAGACCCAATTTAGACGCATCACAATAAACGACGAAATCGTCATTGCCCTCAGGCAAAGTCAGAACAGGCGCGTCGCAAAGCTTCTGCTTCAAGTGTTGAAAAGCTTCCTCTTGTTTGTATCCCCAATCAAAGGCCTTGTTCTTCTGAGTTAGAGCAGTTAGAGGAATTGCAATCTTTGAAAAGTTTTCAATGAAGCGGCGATAATAACCCGCTAGACCAAGAAAAGAACGAACTTCGGTAGGAGTAGAAGGTGTATCCCAATCCTTAATCGCACTGATCTTGGAGGGATCTACATGAATACCTCGTTCGTTGATAATATGTCCTAAAAATTGAACTTCTTTAAGCCAAAATTCACACTTGGAGAATTTGGCGAAAAGTTGCTCTTTCTTTAGGAGTTCTAGGGTAAGACGAAGATGTTGCTCGTGATCAGCTCGCGTCTTAGAGTAAATCAAGATGTCGTCAATAAAAACAATGACGAACTGATCCAAATAAGGTTTGCAGACCCTATTCATTAAGTCCATGAAAACAGCAGGAGCATTAGTCAAACCGAATGGCATGACTGTGAACTCGTAATGCCCATACCGAGTGCGGAACGCCGTCTTGGGAATATCTTCTTCATGCACACGAAGTTGATGATACCCAGAACGTAGATCAATCTTCGAAAAATAAGAAGCGCCCTGCAGCTGATCAAAGAGGTCGTCTATGCGCGGTAGGGGATATCGATTCTTGATGGTAAGCTTGTTAAGCTCACGATAATCGATACACATCCTAAAGGATCCATCCTTCTTCTTGACAAAAAGAACGGGAGCACCCCAGGGTGAAAAGCTAGGATGGATAAAACCTTTGTCAGAGAGTTCCTGAAGCTGATTTGATAACTCTTGCATCTTAGACGGTGCAAGACGATATGGAGCTCTGGCAATGGGATTTGCACCAGTCACGAGATCAATGCGGAACTCGACTTGGCGTGCTGGAGGTAGACCAGGTAAGTCTTCAGGGAATACTTCAGAGTAATCCCGAACGACAGGAATATCTGAAATAGACTTACCCTTGCCTTTATCTTCTGTAACATGTGCTAAGAAAGCCACATAGTTCTTCCGCAGATATTTCCGAGCTTTAAAACAAGACATGAGCTTGAGACCACCAGACGGTTTCTCACCTTGAACCTGTAGGATCTCGCCTGTCGAAAGTGGCACACGAACAATCTTCTCAGAACAAACTATCTCTGCGCGATGCTTGGATAACCAATCCATACCCACAATGACGTCGAAGCTTCCAAGTTGCATTGGCGTGAGGTCGATAGGAAAAAGATGGTCGTTAAGGTTTAACTGGCAGTTGTGAAGAACAATGGGTTCACCACTAGCAACTTCTACTGTCAAAGGTTTACCTAGTTTCGTTCTAGACACGCGAAGCATTTGCTCAAAAGACAATGACACAAAACTCTTATCGGCACCCGAATCAAACAGAACAGATGCAGGCTGATTATTAATAAAGAACGTACCGTTCACCACTTCATTGTCTGCCTGTGCCTCTTGGGCATTCATGTTGAAGACTCGACCTCGAGCCGGAGCCTGATTCTGATTCGGATTCTGGTTGGCTAGCCTTGGGCACCAGTTCCTGTAGTGGGTCAGATCCCCACAATTGTAGCACGAACCAGGAGGAAAATGAGGTCGTGCAGCTTGACCTTGCTGAGCAAGAGGCTGAGCAACTTGTTGAGCTTGGTTATGAACTGCCTGGTTCTGATTGACAGGAATGCGGCAGTTGACAGCAAGATGACCAGATCTTCCGCAGTTGGTGCACTGACGACACTGGAGATGTGGTTGATGATGGCCGTTACACCTGTTGCACAAAGGTGCATTGCCAAAATAAGGCTTCTTGGCTAGTGGCTGCGCAGGCTGATTTGGTGCAGCTTGAGCCTGTGCAGTAACGGCATAGTTTTGGGAAGCCTTCTGCTTCCTTGACCCTCCAGAATTCTTTCCCTTCTTGTTTTCACCTTTCTTACCATCCCCTTTGTCAGATGCCTGCTTCTTACCCTTGTCACCCTTCTTATGCAGCTTTCCCTTACGAATCTGCGACTCAGTCAATGTCGCTGATAACTCGATCGCCTGATGGAGTGTGGCAGGGTCACTACCAGTAAGGATGTCTTGTACTGAGTCAGGTAGGCCGTCGATGTACCTTTCGATGGCCTTGTCGAGTGGGGTAACCATAGTTGGGCAAAGCAGACTCAACTCCTCAAACCTGTCAGTATATGCCCGGTGCTCACCACTATCTTGTTTCAAGTTATCAAACTCTTTCTCCAACGCTCGCTGTTCATGGCGAGGACAGAATTCCCTCATCATAAGGGCTCTAAGTTCAGCCCATGTCTGTGCGAGAGCAATCTCAGCACCCCTATCTCTCATAACCCCGTTCCACCATGTCAAAGCCCTCTTCTGAAATACGCTCGAAGCAAACTCGACTTTGCGATTGTCAAGACACTGCACGTGGCGGAAAGTATTCTCAATGCTCTCAAACCACTGAAGAAGCCCAGTCGCTCGCTCAGAACCACTAAACTTGAGTGGTTTAGCCGAGTTAAAATCCTTGTATTTGCATGGAGCATTGTTGTTGTTATTGGCTTGGTTCCATTGAGCAAAGAGATTTGGGAATTAAGCAGCCATCTGCTGCGCAATGATTTCTGCCAGTTCGGCAGTTGCAATCAGATTGTCGCGTCGAGGAGGCATTCTAAAAGAGGAAAACATGAAAGGAAAAGAGTGAGATGATTGGATGAAGAGAATGAGATGAAACAAAATCAACAAAAGAAAAGATGGTGGTCATTTGTCCGCATTACCAAGCAAACAAACGAATCACAGTGACTAATCAAAGTAAATGGGTCAAAAATAATGTATAATGAAGACATGCTCGCCTATAAGTGAACACTCATCCCAAGAATTCCCAGGTAAGCACAACTGGTCTCGCGTCTGATGAGATATATACGAAGTGCTTGCCTAGACAGAAAACCCAGAATACAGGCATTCACCCTTCCATTTTGCACGTGTTCACATTATTTAAAACCCAAAACCTTGACGAGATTTTGAAAATTTGAAGGCACAAGGCCAAAAATTTTAGTTAAACAGGAAGGGTTCAAAACCTTACAAAAGAGGGTTCAAAACCATATAACAAAGGGTTCAAAACCTTGTAATAAATCATTCAAAAACAGATGATTGTCTTTCAAAAATCGTTTCGGAAAATTTGGTTCTTGTTTTGATAATCACATAAGGATAGGTGATGTACATGTTTTAAGATCTAAACACAAGATAACTCGTGTTAGGGTCCTAGAAAGGTTATAGTCTAGGTCAAAGCATTACTAATAACCTAATTCCCTATAACCATTGGCTCTAATACCAACTCTTCTGTCACACCCCGACCACGTATATCATACAAGACGTGGCGGAAAACGTCGGGGAGTGTTGTAACAGAATTATTGTTTCAAATCCATGGCAAACAAAGTTATAATTTATTTATCAACATGAGAGTTTCATTGATTCAAACAGTAAATAAAGAGTTTATAACATAATTAAACATAGTCTATCTTCGTTTTAAGTCTCTAAGGCACAGGTCCGCCCTAGTGTCATGATCATCATCCTACGGAAAAGCACCTGAAAACACATGTGAAAGTAGGTACGTCAGCATAAAAATGCCTGTGAGATACCTAGGTTTTGTGAAAATAGGATTCATGACTTAAGTTTGAGAAAAAAAATTTAGTCATGAACCTTGTTATTTGATTTGTTTTGTAAATCGCTTGAAAAACAATAAGTTCAGATGATATGTATAAATAAGTGAATAATGTATGGTTAAATGAATAACCATGTAAAATGAGTTGTATAATATAAACCGTATTGTAAACCAAAGTCTTGTGAAAACATGTTACTTGTATAAAATGTATAAGTGCAAAATGAATGATTTAAATAACGCTATGATATGATATGTAATATAATACAAACACTTATATATAGGAAGTACCAACGACGTATCCACCATGATTGTATCATATTACTCACATCTCGTTACTTAAGTCACTTAAACCAACCAACAAAGTATAATGTCTATGTTTAAACTAATAGTAAAAAGTCCTTGTATAAACCATGTCACATGTTGATAGTCCAAAAGTAGTCAAGTAATGTGTAACAAATGTTATGTATGGTAAGTAAAATAAGACTACTTAAACCATAAGTAAAAATGTACAAAACAAAGTATTTTGAATATATCAAAAAGTTATGTTTTGCAAAGTGATGCATGATACATTGATACAAACATTTATGTGGTAAGTTAACGCATACATTCAAGCCTTGAGACAGTCGGATAACCCTTTCAGTCAGGGTTATCAAAAGAAATGTTTTCGGATTCAGTCATTCCTTACATCCAAACAAACCCGGGATGTCAGGAATGGGATTTGTCAAGTCCTATGGTACCACTACTTACTCCCGAGCGGCGTAGCAAATGTTAATGAACGTAATAAAGACCCGTTTGTGCAAACCAAATGTCATAGCAGTTGTATACATGTCGTATGAAAACAATGTACTAAGTATGCTAAGTTAACATACAAAGCAGAAAAGTCTTGTAAATCAATGTGCTAGCATGCTATCAGTCAACATACATAGCAGAAATGTAATGTAAAACAATGTACTAAGTATGCACACAATGGACATACATAGCATGAAATGTAATGAAATCATGTACTATAATGTACTAACAAACATAGCCGGTATATGATGTGAAAACAGGAAAGCAGGAAAGTAACAAGTAGGCACATGTGTTCCACCCCAAAACAGTTTGGAAAACAGTAAAAGAGGGGTCTATGTACTCACTTGAGATTGTTCAGTAATCCTAAGATAACCACCAAGCAATTCTAGAGATCTCGGAATCAAACGGCACCTAATATAGGTAACTATGTTAATAAACCGGACCTAAATCGGAAGATCGGGTAGCATGAGGGTTTGTAAACCAAACGAGTATTGAGACTCGTGTAGTATGGTTCAACAAAGCCTACATACTAATTGAACCCTAATATAATTATTTACGATCCATTACGACTCGTTTAGGTAGCTTATGCTACTTTAACGCGTCGTTCGCGTGTAACGCGTTCGGACCGCCTAACTAGTCCTATGACAAACAGAATATGCCTAAACATGTTACATAATCAGTTATGTGACAAAGGTTTAGGTTACATATGCTTAATTACCAATTATACATGAAAAGGGTATTCTGGTAATTTACCTAAGGCATATAAACTACCTATCATACAACTACTCAAACGATGTGACCATAGGGTATAACCTCGGAAGGTTATTCCCTACCTACTATGGTCACCTAATGTGTTTGGTCGGATCCTAATGATCGACCAAATGGGTCGGGTTCGAGGTATAAGCGATTTATTAGATCGCTTACCCTACGACCCTAGACAACGTGGTAATCAGTAGGCATAGTCCCAAGGGACTATAACCAACGTGATTACACTCACGTTGCGAAGTTCAAACGAACTTCGCATTGACCATAACTGGTCAATGTAGAAAGTCAAACAAAGTTTGACTTTCAGAATCGAAAGACTCGAAAAGCAATAAAAGAACGAAAGAATACTTACGAAGGGTCCCCGAATGCTAATTTCGATTCAAAAATCTCAGGTATGAAACAATAGTTTCAACTTAGAGTTTCTCAAATCAAAATTCTTGTAAGTTTTGCAATGGGGTGATGGGGTATTTATAGTTTTCGGTCCACCGCTAAGATCGTTTCATGGAAACCGTGCTTTAATCGTAACCGTACAAGTGTTGGAACCTTATGGTAACTAGAAAATGGTTCTTATCAGCTGACTAGACAATTTAGAATGTGTGGGTGTGGATCAACCAGCTGCAATCTGATGTTTAATACACTTAATCTGGTCTGGTTAGGCAGTCGCGTAGCGCGACTGGTAAAGCCTATAGGGCTCGCGCTACGCTAGCACCCCTCTGTTTCAGAAATGTTTCAGAATTGGCAGAAATGGTCCCTGCACGTGTTTAAGGCCTTTTTCGATGCGTTTGAACCCCGTTAACCTCATTTCAAGGCTCTAAAATGAAGTTAAAGTATAGGGAACTCAAAACATGCTCAAAAATATGCCGGATGATGGTTCGTTTGGTCGTACGAACGCGATGTTCGCTTAATTACGACTGAATGCGCACAAGCGCGAAAAACGATCCAAATGACGCGACGAATGGATTTTTGGCAAGCCAAACACTAAAGCATAATATAGTCATGCTTACATAAATTTTTGGATGTCCGGATGTATTCAGAACGTAAGTTATGCGCAAAAGTGCAAACTTGTGCACTTTTTGACACTTTTAGTCCCTGAATGACCCAAAAGTTTGTTTTAGCATACCGAACCCCTCAAAGCCTATTTCTAAGCTATGTAAAGGATATTTATGGTATGTTTAACTTATTGTCATGTTCCGGAATGTCTGTTACAGTTCAAATTGGCATACTTTCGCAGTTTTTTCAAGTTTAGTCCCTGTAAACGAATTAACTTGTTTTTGCCATACCAAAGCCTTTAAAACTTATTTCTAAGTTATGTAAAGGTTATTTAAGGTTATTTAAGCCTTTAAAACAAAGTTTGACTTTCGGACTCGAAAAGCAATAAAAGAAAGAAAAGAACGAAAGAATACTTACGAAGGGTCCCCGAATGCTAATCTAGATTGAAATAACTCAGGTATGAAACAATGGTTTCAACTTAGAGTCTTTAAGACCAGATTCTAGTGATTTTGAAGCAATGGGGGGTGGGGTATTTATAGTTTTCGGTCCACCGTTAAGATCGTTTCATGGAAACCGTGCTTTAATCTTTAAGGCCCTAAAATGATGCCTAAACATTGTGGACATGAAACATGCTCAAAAATATGTCGGATGTTGGTTCGTTTGGCCGTACGAACGCGATGTTCGCTTAATTACGACGGAATGCGCACAAGCGCGTAAAACGATCCAAATAACGTAACGAATGGATTTTTCTCATGCCAAACACTAAAATAAAATATTTTAGTGCTTACATAAATTTTTGGATGTCCGGATGTATTCAGAATGTAAGTTATGCGTAAAAGTGCAAACTTGTGCACTTTTTGACACTTTTAGTCCCTGAATGACCCAAAAGTTTATTTTAGCACACCTAACCCCTCAAAGCCTATTTCTAAGCTATGTAGAGGATACTTAAGGTGTTTTTAACTTATGGTCATGTTCCAGAATGTCTGTTACAGTTCAAATTGGCATACTTTCGCAGTTTGTCAAGTTTAGTCCCTGTAAGCGAATTAACTTGTTTTTGCCAAACCAAAGCCTTCAAAACTTATTTCTAAGTTATGTAAAGGTTATTTAAGGTATGTTAAGCCTATGTCACTATTCCGGAGTGTTTGTTGCATTAAACTGGTTATATTTACGCATCGGTGCGCGTATAACCTTCCAGAAAGCGATTCAGAGTTTGGAATTGAACAAAAATTGATATGTGCAAATGATACACATATTTTTTGCAAATACCAAGTATGAAATATAATATTTCATTGGTTCGGTATTTGTTTGATGGCCGTGGAGGCACAGGTGTTACAGTCTCCCCTACTTTAGGAAATTTCGTCCCGAAATTTATTTAGAGGAAACTTGTGAGAGCTTGAAAACATGAAGTTGAAAAGATCGAACAATATTGGTTAGGGTTCTGAACTTCTAGTAATCTTTAATAACATCATGATTGCAATGTAAGAGGGATACTTATATACAAGTATATGAAGCGTCATTGGTGCGTCCACCGTACCTCCATTACATCGTTCTCATTTCGTTATTGTTGTCACTATCGGTTCTTACACATAATAAATCTTACTGTGGTTACCGTGCACTGAATCTCATAATTATGTACGCGTCCATAATTAGACAATTCCTTGCATAGTTCACACAGTCTATTTTATAATGTGTAGGGAAAACCAAATGAACAATCCTGTGATGAGTGTGACTAGACCACCATAGAGTCCTTTTAATTAAATCAATAAATGATCTAAATAGACTATCAAGGAGTCTGTTCAGCTACATCACTAGATGTCGTTCTTTCACCAAATTGTGAATCAATCCTTTTGACTAGACCACAAAAAGGGTCTCTTATGAATCATGGAGTGGTACTATATAATCCAAGGGTCTTAACTATTACATAGAAGCCCAATAAGGATTTAAGGTAGCACCTTTTGACTACCCTGCTACGAATCCCTCATATGGAGATATGAAAGATCCTGCGAGGATTTGGATAATGAATATCCAGAGTATAACAAAAACACAAATTTTATAAAAGAAAACACAAGATGCATAAACACATAGTCATATAACCACAAAGATTGTTTATTTGTTAATTTGTTTCGTTGACAGAGCACATGCATTTAAAGTACAATAGGAATCCATCTTGTGGATTTCATTTGGCACTTTAAACATTTACAAGAATCTATCTATAAAGATAGAAAGATTTTTAAAAGAGAAATTCGATTTCGATTATAAGGAACCGAAATGTTCGAATTCAGGTACATAAGGAATCCAATTAAGGAATCTGATTTGAATGATGATCATCCACAACGGTCTAAATGTGAAGATAAAAAGATCCCATATGGACTTTAGAAGTTGAAGATGTTTTGAAACCTTGCACTGGATGTGCTTATGTCAAAACATGAAGTAAAAAAAAATGCTTGTGAAGTTGAGACGCTAGATATGTCAAGGCGACATACGAAACAGAATTTGAAGGTTAAGTCAACGTATGAGGAAAATATCTTTGAAAACTATGCATGGGGTTCTTTTAAGAAAAATGTGTTTAACGTTTTTGAAACCTTATATATAATACTTTTGAAATCATAAAGTAGTTGTATTAGGTAGGTATATTTATAAAAATGTTTTAAAATCATGCGAGATGAATTTTGAAATTATGTATAAGGTTTTTGAAAAACATGAATGATGCTTTTCGAAATCATGCACTTGATAAGAAAATGTACTGTGTTAATATTGTTTTCAGACTATATGAAATATTTTGAAATTAGGAAGGTTGGTTTTGATAACATGGCCAATGTTTTTGAAATAACATAGACAATGCATTTAGAAAAATTGTTTTCAAACTATATGAAATGTTTTGAGATCATGAAGATTGTTTTTGAAATACTTGTACTGTATATGTTGAAAAATCAAAACGTAATGGGTATGAGATTTGAAAATACCCTTAGTTATCTAACCAAGGATTCAAAGGTACAGATGTGCAGAAGCATGATTACTCATAATGTCACTTTATTTTCTGTACTTTGTTTCTTAGAGTGAAACGAGTACTTAAAATTTTCGAGGGAATCATGAGCGATCATTTGAAAGAGAGAATCACAAGAGTAGTTTGTAAGGTACATAGTTTCTTGATGTAGGTATCATAGGAAAAGTCATACACACATGTAACTACACTTGTACATCAGAATTTGTGAACAATAATTTATTTATGAACAAAACAGATTGTTTCACATTACAAGAAAACAAAAGAAACAAAGGCATAAGACAGCAACATCCTTTGTTCAGCCAATTGCTCATCCACGGGTTGGATTTGCACTGACAATCTTCGGGCAGTTGTTCCTGTAATGGCTCCTCTCGCCACAGTTGTAGCAAGTACCAGGCGGAAAATGAGCTTGAGTAGGGTTGACTTGGGGTTGATTTGGACCACCTTGGTTCGGGTTATATCGACAAGTACTTGCCAAATGACCAACTCGTCCACATGATACACACAGATGACACTGTAAGTGAGCTAGGTGATGCCCCTTACATTTGTTGCATAGTGGTGCCGTTCCCTTGTATTGCTTCTTAGCAGGTGGTGTTGCCACCCGGATGGGTCCTGTTTGATTTGGTACTGCTGTAGTTGGGCAAACCCTTGCCGTATGACCTATAAGTCCACAAATTTGGCAATTGCGGCACTTCACATTAGCATGATGATGAAGGCTACATTGGTTGCACAAGGGTGAAGTTCCATTGTATGGCTTCCTAGCTGGTGGCCTTGCCACATGGCTAGGTCCCGCTTGATTAGGTGCAACCGCTGCGGGTTTCCTTGAAGCCTTACGCTTCCTTGATTTTGGTGCTGGCTTGACTTCTGCTTCCTTTGGTGACTCTTGAGTGGCTTCATTGTT
>JARYGA010042206.1:0-60482 GCA_030545235.1 Helianthus tuberosus | reverse complement strand
GTGAACATATGAAACAAAATGTGAACTTGAAAAATGAAATTTTATGCATAAACTTGTATCTTGAAATAATAAAGGGTGTGTAGAACTAATTTTTTAAATTGTTGATGCATATTTTGGTGTCTGTAACTTGTCTTTATTATCGATGTATTTGTACGGTCTTTTTACGTTATCGAGTATGTATTCGCCGTCGACCTTAGTGGGATATCCTCCTGTCTTTCTATGTGTCCGACAAGTTTGTCTTGTTTGTTATGTAAAGTTATATGAACAATGCATGTTGCATTTTGGGTTTTATATGGTTTGTGTGTTTATAAGATCTGCTGCAAACTGTTAGACAGTTTGCAGCCAAACATCTTTTGCAGCCCTCGACGAAACTCCAAGTTTCGTCGAGATCATACATGAAGAAACTCCCTTTTGGTCAAAACTCCTAAGTTTCGCCATGAACAGTGACGAAACTCCTAGAGTTTCATCAACTGTGATGTTTCGTCAGGCCCAATTCAAGTTTCGTCAAGCCCAGTTGATGTTTCGTCACTTGTGGGCCTGGGCTACCTATATAAACCACACATGGTTTCACACTGAAACCATGAGAGCATAACCTGTCTAAAAGTTTATTGTCAAACATTTTTTGTATCTGTTTGAACCTTGTTCTCATCTAATCAATTGACTGTGATTCATTGGTTACTTTGTATGTTTGGTTTGGCATAGTCACGAGGATTCCGCACTCGTGACCGTGTTTGTGATAAACAAGTGATTTGGTTTCGTATTCGATCCTCAGAAAACGGACCTACAAGTGGTATCAGAGCCATTGGCTCCATTGGCTCTTATCCTTGTTTAAAACCAAACATAGTTGGGATTTTATCAAGTGTTGAAACTGGTTGTTTGTGATTTTTTGAAAGTCGTGTTCTTGAAAAATTGATAATTTCTGGAAAAAGCTTCTTAAAATCTGCTCAGATCTTGTTTGTTTGCTAAAAAAATTTATCAAAAACCTTGTTAGTGTGCTTGTTCACGTGATAAAACCAGGTTTTTAGTGAAAGTTTTAAGCAAATTCGTGTTACGGAAAATTCTCCGTTGAAAAACTTGGCCAGAAAATTCAAGTGTTCTTTAGTATTGTTCATATCTTCAAAGTGTTCTTGGGATATCTCTTGTATTTAAAATTAAAAGATAAAAGTTAAAATTGATTAAAATATTGAGACCATGCTTGGTTTGGTAAGTTAGGCATGTTGTAGGTTGAAATCGGGTGTTCTGTGTCAGTCAAAAGATAAGATTTACTTTTGAAAATCTCACCAACTTTCACCAACTGTCTGAGATCTTATCTCGACGAAAGTCCCAAGCGACGAAACCCCATAGAGTTTCGCCATAAGGAACTTCGACGAAACCCCTAGAGTTTCATCAAAGGTACTTCGACGAAACTTCTGAGTTTCGTGGGAAGAGAGTTTCGTCGATACACTTCTCAATTTTCAACAGAGGACTTTTAAAAGTGGTTTAACAGTTTGTTTTCAAGTATTTGATCAGGTATTATATTTCATACTTCAATCATGAGTAGTACAAGTCCATGGGATTGGAGCCCGGACCCAATACTAGGTCAAGATCAAACCTCCGCAGCCGCATGGTTAAGGAATGTTATGCCACCACAATCTATAAGTGCAAGTCAATGGGCTTTGGTGTCGAACCAGAATCAAAGCATTCAGAATCTATTGCTAAGCAAGAGTGAAACGGGCAGCAACAATCGCCCGCCAAAGCTGAATCACATGAACGACTATCCATCATGGAAAGGTCATTTTCACACATATGTTCTAGGGCAAAACACCGAGTTATGGACGTGTTTCACTACGCCTTACAACACAGCTCTCGAAGAAGCAGGATCAAGTGCAGCGACTTTTGCTAATATGTTAGAAGATGACAAAAGGCATATGATCTGGAGAAGAAGGCATTTGCTATTCTTACACAAGCACTTCACAAAGAAATCTATCATCAATCCGCTTACTGTACTAGCATAAAAGCCTTATGGGATGCCTTGGTAGCAAGAGGAGAAGGGAATGCGGCGACAAGAAAGACACGCCCTGATTTGTTGAAGAAAGAATTTGAGTCATTTCAATTCTTGGAAAATGAAACCCTAAATGATACGACTAGTCGTTTTTATCATTTGATTAGTGAAATGTATCCTTATTCTGTTCTTGCAACTCAACAGGAAATGGTTGCACGGTTTGCTGATGCTCTACCTCTAAAGTGGAGTCCTTTCATTGAACTTTTAAAGCATACGGGCGTCTTGGATGCGGTTAGTATCTATGAGTTCGTTCAGAAGTTGGAGCATAAAAATGAAGAGGAAATCCGCAAAGCTAAACTGATAGCACTTCCTCAAAACACGGAAATGTATCTAGGAGGTTTTAATCCTACAGCTAGTTCCAGTTCCGTTCAGCAACCGAAGCTACAAATGGCGTTTATGTGAAATACAAGCTCTTTTCCTTTTCCACAGTCAGCTCCACCTCCGGTTTTCGATCCGAGTGCCTATCATCCGCCAGCGCATATGATTGCTCAAGCTCATGCTTTTTCTAAACCTCAACTCGATCCGAGTGTCTGGCTACCAAAACCCCAACCTCAACCTCAAGTTTCCACTACTCAACCTCTGTTCGATCTAAGTGCTTATCTTCCACAATCACAACCACAATCCCAACCACAACAACAGCAAGCATGCTATACTAACAATCCTCCACCCTAAAACCCCAACACAGTCAGAGTTGATACTTCAAACCTTTCAAAAGTTAGCATCGAAGTAGCGAAGGAGCATAAGGAACTAATCAATACAATGGTCAGTGCCTACTGCGGATTGGTTGCAGGTCAAATTGGAAACATTAATTTGACCAACGAAGATTATCAACAGATAGACCGTGATGAAATGGAGTTGATGGATATAAAGTGGGCGTTCGCAAGTGCTGTTAGAAGGGCTAAGGATTACGTGACTCGAACAGGAAGAACATCCTTGGAAAGCAAGAAGGATATGAAGTATGGATTTGATAAGGATGCGGTTACATGTTTCAATTGTGGCGAAAAGGGTCACTTCAAACGTGAGTGTACCCGACCGAGCAGACAAGGCAATCAAAATTCTTTCCGTAATCAGACAAGTACTTCCAATGCAAATCAAGACAATCGTGAAAGAAGGATGGTAGCTGGGAACAACACCACCAACCAGAACCATTCTGGACCTTCAAACACCACCAGAGCATTAGTCGTTCAAGCTGATGAAGGGTGTAATTGGTCTGTACAATTTGGAGATTGTGATCAAGAAGGAGGAGGAACCGCGTGCTATGCAAAGATCATTAATCAGATCAAGCATGTTCACAAAGAAGAATTCTCTGAAAGTGACGATAGTTCGGGTTATAGTGGGAGTTCGAATGAAGAAAACTCGAATCCGGGTGATTATAATTCTGAATCTGATGTGAAGGAAAAAGCGAGTTCTGATGTTGATGATTTATTGAATGAAGCAGAGGAGTTGAAGTGTCAGAAATATGTTCTGATTAAGAAGGTTGTTGTTGCATCTAAGGAAATGGAGAAGTTCTTCTCTGAAGACGGATCTTTTTCTTATCAGACTGCCTTTATGGTAAATGTCTCAGCCTCTACAAGTCAGGGTAAAATCTGAAACTCCTGGTCCTAGTGTTTGTAATTTGTGTGCAGATTTAAAGCTTGAATCCGAAAAGGTTCATAGTCATAATCAAAGTTTGGTTACTGAGCTGTCTAAGTGCAAAAAGGCAAATATGGCTTCAGCTAGAAATGAAAAGGATTTTAAATCTATAATTGAAACCTTAAAGAAAAGTGTTTCCGAACTGACAAAAACTGTGTTTAACAAACAAATTGGTATTAACAATTACATTAATATCATTGAGGAAACCAAGAAGGAGCTAGCCATTGCTAAATCCGAGCATGATGCAATCAAGCTCAAATTGGAGAGTTATTCTAACTCCCGATATGTGCTCGATTATATCATAGACGCTCAACAGCTGAAAGGAAACAAGAAAGGCATTGGGTATAAGAAGTGTCCGCCCCCTTTGAGACACAACTATACTCATATGCCTGATGAAGAAGAAATGCCTCGTTTTGAACCCAGTGTGCCACTTGATTATGAGGAAGTTACTACTGGATTAGGGTTCAAATCGGATAATTCCTCAAGTACCTCATCTAATGAAACAAAAACTTCAACATCGACGCATCAAAGTGCTCCAATCATTGAGGACTATGAGTCGTCTGATGATGAATCGGATGTGAGTGATCAGGATAAATCACTTGATAAAATGAAAGGAGTAGAAATTCCAATTGAGAATTACATTCTTTGTGATCCTCCTACTCCTGCTGTTCAACCAGTTGTCAAACAAGTGATAGATCCTGTCAAAGATGTCAAGGATGACAAGGAATGTGTGTCTACCATTAAGAGTGATAATGTGTTGTATACTTTGGTCGGAGATGTTAAAATTTATTCAGACAACGATTTTCGAATTAAAAACGTCAATCCATCGTCGATTGATAAAGTTTTTGAAGATAACACGAGCAAGTTTTTAGGAAAGACGATCCTGGGAGTTATTGTAACTCAATGTGATCCAATTCCAAAAGCTGAAATCAAAAAGAAATTTGGAAATAAAAAACAACCGACAAAGCAACAACCTATTGCTTCTAAGGGTAAACAACCAGTTCAACGAGCTCAAAGGCCTAACGTTTCTAAATCAAAGTTTGAAACAAAAGGAGCTCGTTATCAGAAGAAAAGCAATGATGTCAAATTTGTAGCATCAAAGGGTACTGATAAAATTGAGACTTTTGAAAACAAATCAAACACCGATTTTGTCCAACAAGTCAAGATTTTATAACGTAACAGCCAAACCAATTACACTCAACATACAAACGGGTGTGATGAAAAGGCAAGTACCTCAGGTTCTACAGGTTCGACATTTGTTCTTCGATCAGATTCTCCTAAGTTTGTTGAAAAGAGAACATGTTTTAAATGTGGGGAGTTTGGACACATCATTAAAAATTGTACTAATATTCCCAAAGAGAAATTTGTTGAGAAAGCACCACCTGAAAAGGTTCACCCACAATGTCGTCCTGTTTCACCAAAACATGATAAAAGAACTGTTAAAGAGCAAGAAACAAAACAACGACGTCAAAACGTCAAAGCAGTTGAAAAGGCTTTAAAATCTGAAGTCAAATCTGTTAATAGGGAACCAAGTTCATTAAAAACGTTAAAACCAGAGGTTTCAAAATCTTTTCATAAAAATCAAACTGGTAAACAAAATCAAACTTGGAGACCTAAGACGGGTGAAAGTTCAGGGGAGGTACTGTATTTGAAAATCATCAGGAAATCGAGATCACTTTTCGTGATGCTCAGGGACGACCCAAGACCACTAAGGCTTGGGTCCCCATCCTCAACTGATCGTTGAATGATATGTGCAGGATGTTCTAGGAGGAACTGTTAGTAGTCATTGGATTGTTGACAGTGGAGCATCTAGGAACATGACAGGCGAGTTACGGCTTCTGTATGTTGTGAAAAACATTAGAGGAGGTTATGTCGCATTTGCTGGAGACAAAGGCAGATATATCACTGGAGAAGGAATGATCTCCAATGGTGTTGTATGTTTCGATAAGATCAATTATGTTCGTCAAATTGATCACAATCTTCTGAGTGTTTCGCAAATCTGCGATAAGAAGTTCACCGTGCATTTCGATGATGCCGGTTGTTATGTGCTGAAACCTGGTTTCAAAATTCCTAAAGAATGGATTCTCTTATCGGCTCCAAGAGTTAATGATCTTTATATTCTTGATATGAGCCAAGCGATTACGACATCTGCGCAAGTAACATGTTTTGTCTCGAAAGCCACAGAGAAGGAGTCTATATCTTGGCACAGACGAATGGGGCACATTCACTTAAGAAAAATGAACCATTTGGTGAAAAACAATCTTGTGAATGGTGTGCCTGTGAGAAGTTTTCATCTACAAGATATCTGTGTTTCGTGCCAGAAAGGGAAGCAAACGAAGAAGTCTCACCTGCTTAAGAAAATCAACACTGTTAGCATGCCTCTCGAACGTCTTCATATGGACCTCTTTGGACCTATGAAACACAAGACAACATTCGGGGATGCTTATTGTCTAGTGGTTACTGATGATTATTCTAGATTTTCTTGGGTAGCTTTTATGGCACACAAGAGTGAAACTCCTGGAATCCTCAAGGATCTTCTTACTATGCTGGAAAATTTATACACGTTGAAAGTGAAGAGGATCCGAAGCGACAATGGAACTGAGTTCAAAAACCGTGTAATAGATGAGTTATGTACTTCCAAGGGCATTCTTCATGAATACAGTTCTCGCTACACTCCACAACAAAATGGTGTCGCTGAGAGGAAGAATCGAACGATAATTGAAACTGCAAGAACTATTTTGGTAGAGTCGGAGCTTCCTGTTCAGTTCTGGGGGGAGGCTGTGTCGACTGCTTGCTACACGTAAAACAGAGTTCTCACAGTTAAAAGGCATGGCAAGACGTGTTTCGAACTTCTACAGAAAAGGAAACCGGATCTTTCTTACCTAGAACTTTTTGGCGGTCCATGCACTATGATTGAGCCGGATGGAAAGTTTGGCGCCAAAGCTATCGAGGGTTTCTTCCTTGAATATGCTACTCCGAATTTTCGTGTATGGAATCTGGCAACCAAAAAGATTGAGTTATGGAGTGAAGTAAGGGTTCAAAGGTATACAAATCCTGTTAGAGCTCCGGGTGATCCTTGGATGTTCGATTACGATGGACTATTCGACTCCTTTAATCTGCCAACCATTGACGAAGCATCTGCAGCTGCTCGAATGCTATTTGATAGTGACAACGCTGCTGGTTTGCCATTCGTTAGACCTGTTATTGTTAACCCCCAAGGTTCTAATTCGGTTAACAATACGATTCAAAATGAGGTATTTGAAGATGTTACTGATTACAATGAGTCATCGGAAGATGATGAATACCATGATGCGAATGAAGGCACTTCAGCTCCAGTTGCTCCTGTTCAGGGTGCTTCTGTAGAAAGTCATCATGTGCAGAATGTAGATACTGCTAAAGGTAATACATCCAATTCTACGCCTATGCCTGGTGTGGAGTTGGTTGTTGATCTTAATATTAACAATTTGGGTATCAATACTCGTGTTCCCGATTTTCCTGAAACGAGAATTCATGATACTCATCCGCAGCAGAATATTAGTGGAGATGTCCAACGCTGTGTGCATACGCGTAATCAGCTGAGAAACAACCAGAATGCTGGTTTATATTCAGCCATTAGAGAATCTGGTCTTCAAAATGATTGGTCCTTCGCGTGTTACGTTTCACAAGAAGAACCAAAATCTTGGAAAGAAACCTTAAAGGATAATTCTTGGGTTGAAGCCATGCAGGATGAACTGCAACAATTTCAAAAGCTAGGTGTTTGGAAGCTTGTTGAAAGGCCCGAAAACTATAAGAAAATTGGCACACGTTGGGTTTATAAATGCAAGAAGGACGATTGTGGAGTAGTCATTCGAAACAAGGTGAGATTGGTTGTTCAGGGATTTCGCCAGATCGAAGGCATTGACTACAATGAAGTTTATGCACCTGTTGCACGTCTGGAAGCTATTCTGATCTTTCTAGCTTATGCTTCATTTAAAGGATTCAAAGTCTACTAGATGGACGTCAAAAGTGTTTTCTTACACGGTGTCATTCAAGAAGAGGTGCACGTCGAACAACCTCCGGGATTTGAAGATCCTATTCACCATGATCGGGTTTGGTTGCTGAACAAAGCTCTTTATGGTTTACATCAAGCACCTAGGGCTTGGTATGCAACCTTATCCAATTATCTTCTGGAGAATGGTTTTCGATGAGGTCTTATTGATTGCACTCTCTTTATCAAGGAACAAGATGGAGATCTTCTGCTGGTACAGGTATACGTTGATGATATAATTTTTGGTTCAATTAATGATTCTTTGTGCAGGCAATTCGAGCGTGCGATGCAAAAAAAAATCGAGATGAGCGCAATGGGGGAAATGAATTTCTTCTTGGGCCTACAAGTTCAACAAACCGAGTCTGGGATATTCATCCATCAGACTAAATATGTTGGTGACATCTTGAGCCGATTCCAGATGTCTGATGCAACGCCCATTGGTACCCCACTTCCGCAGAATCACATGATTACTCCGGATCTGAAGGGTGAAAGCATTAACTCTTCATACTATCGCGCTATAATCGGATCTCTCATGTATCTCACAGCCTCGAGGCCTGACATTATGTATCCGACGTGCCTGCTTGCAAGATATCAAGCCAACCCGAAGGCCACACATCTGTCAGCTGTTAAAAGGATTTTTCACTATTTGAAGGGTTGCCCGGACACCGGTCTATGGTACCCTAGGGATGATAGCTTCGACTTGATTGCATACAGTGATTCTGATTTTGGTGGTTGCAAAATTGATGGCAAATCAACAACAGCTGGATCTCAATTCTTAGGAAATCGCCTGGTCACGTGGCAGTGTAAGAAGCAAACCTGTGTTGCTACATCAACTTGTGAAGCAGAATACATTGCTACCTCTAGTTGTTGCTCCCAAGTCTTGTGGATACAACAACAAATGCACGACTACGGTTTTGAATTCCTATCTACTCCTATTTTTGTTGATAACACTGCTGCCTTACAGATCACTAGAAATCCTGTGCAGCATTCCAAGACCAAACACATCGAAATTAAATATCACTTCATACGTGATTGTTTTGACAAAAGATTAATCGATGTTGTTAAAGTTCACACCGATCACCAACGTGCCGACCTGTTCACAAAAGCTTTTGATAAATCACGTTTTGATTATCTACTTTTGGTCAATGGCATTAAGGTGATACCTGAGTAAAACTTCTTTGGCTAATCGTTTTTGTAAATATTTTGTTTAAAAACTCTAAAAATTCAAAAAGATTTTCGTTTTCGTAACCTTTTAGCATTTTAGGGGGAGTAAATTCAAGAAAATACAAAAACATTTGAAAAAGTCAAAAATCCAAAAAGATGTCTTTACTTTCTGTCCTTACGTTTAAAAAATTAAAAAAAAATAGAAAACCAAAAATGAGTTTCTTGGATAAAGGAAGATGATGATATTCACCGGTGTGGTCGGTCAACGTGTTCAAAATATAAAACAAAAATTGAGAAATGATAAGTATCTGTACTAACGATGTATCGGTAGGCTCACAAACAGACTAAAATATGCAGGATGATACAAACCTAACAGACTTCAAGTCAGGTGGGAACCATTCATTGGCATATGGTCTTGGTACCGAAATTTCGTTTGAGAGATTGCCGAGGTTCTGAGATATTCGATCTTTATGCTGCTTATCATCTGGGTATCATGGTTGTATCTTTTACTGAAAAATAACGGAGACGAAGTCTAGATCTTCCATGATACTATACATACGTGTACATATTGCATTCGACCTCAATAAGTGATCAACAATCACATGTCCAAATCAAATAAGTGATAAAATATCACATTTATCCAGGAGTCAAGTTCGTCTCTTTGTTGTACATTGTACTGACCTATTCACAGACTTGCTCCAGTGCCCTCATGCATATGAAAATCAAGTTCCTCATCAATAAGTGATTCTATCACATAGTGTAACACCCCGTGTTTCGAAAGTCAAAGTCAAGATTGAAGTCAAAGGGAGACAAGATTGCTAATTGCGATCTGTCACTCCTTGCTCAATTCCTGTTTTGACTTCTTTGACTTGTAGTTAGTCTATTTTATGCGTTACGTTAGTTGTATTATGTGGAGTACTTATTAATAATCGAGGTTTATTCGATATTTATCGCATGTTTTATCGATTTATTGCTTATCGCCATCGCCATCGCAACTCGAATTACACATTCTGGACATTGTTATACGTGTGTGTGTGTGCCTTATGTGTTACTTGTGCATGTTTAAATTTTGTTATGTGTGGTGATTGATCGAAACGCAATCGAAACTCAATCGCAATCGAATCGCAAACGCTAAACGAATGCTAAATAGGATGCTTGTATGTTAATATAGTAATTGGGATTAAAAGTAATTTGAATAGGAAACTCCATCGCATCGCAACGCTCGCAGTCGCACTCGAAATCTCAAAACTCAATGCGTCGTACCGCCCAATCGAATGGCCAGCCGATCGAGCTGCCACCCGATCGGACAGCCATCCGATCAAGGTGCCACTCGATCGGGCTGCCACCCGACCAGGGTACTGCTCGATCGACCAGGCCTCTCCTCACCCCTTTCCTTTTTGGGAAACCCTATAAATACCCCCCGTCAACATCAAACTTACAATTTCTTGAAACTCTCATCCGACCAGCCCTTCTTGTCCACTTTTCTTTAGATTTCTAGCGATTCTTGTAAGTTTTCAACCTAAATCTTGTACTTCCTTAATCTACACGCACTCCTACACCTTTCTGTCTTTTAAATCTTAACTTTTAATCATGAAATCATTAGATTTGAGGTGTTCTAGGATGATGTCATCATGGTGTTCTAATGAACTTCATGTTTTCGCTTCAATCCACCAAGAACAACTTAGATCTAAACGATTTCCACACAAATAAGCAAAGATCTTGCATAGATCTAAACATATTCAAGGTGAAAAAGGATTGAAAGATGGTTTCTAACCTTCTTTCAACTCTTTTACACTCAATGCCTCAAAACGGATAGAATCGGAGCTTGTTCTAACCTTCTACTCTTGCATGTTGATGTGTTGGTTCAAGATCTGGATTCTATCCGCGAGATTACCGATTTCGGGTTAAACATGGAACACCGTCTCGAACAGTTAACCGGTCGGATTTGGGTGATTCTAGTCCGATTAGGTTACTAAGTCGTGACGAGGTTTCTGTTGTCCAAAACATTATCAAATCATCTCAATAAAATGACAAACTATCAAAATGACCAAGGAGGAAGACGATCAGGTCGACCAGGTTGGAGTGTCGTCCGATCGGACTGCTGTCCGAATGGATTGCCACCCGAACGACTTGCACCTTGGCCCCACATTTAGTTTTCAAATCAAACTTCAAGAGTTTTGGAACACCGAACTGTAACACCTCGAAAATTCACGTCCTATAATGTGTTGACACGTGTCATATGTTTGAACGTGTGAAAGAATATTATGAAAGGATTAAAGTTGACAATCATGAAAAGTATGTGAATATACGAGTTCTAAATGTCAACAGTGAATAAATATATTGTACATTAACCCTACACGATGTTTATAGCATCAAACGAATAAATCATGGATCATGCGAAGCTAAAAGTGAGAGATTACAAACTACAGGGGTTAAATGTGTCAACATGTTTAAGTTATACCTCTGATTGACCTTTTGACAAACCCGAAGCTTTGTAACTGTTAATTATGCTCACTAGAATGCGCGATATAAATTTCATAAAGTTTCGTTATCGTATGAGAAAGTTATGATCAAATTCGTATACAAGGGGTTAAAGCGTTAACGTTGAAAATTATGACTTTTCGGGTTAACATAAAATGTCCAGGGACTTGGCAAAGTGGGTACAAGTCTTAAAGCCCTTGTAGGTAAATAAGAAGGGGTCAAATTGCAAGAATTAAGCTTAGTTGACCTTTCGGAAGGGCCAAGGGACAAGTATGCAAAAACTTGAAAATGTGAAGTCTGATCAGAAGACCCATACGGGCCGCGTAAGATCCATCAACACCCTTACGCGGGCCGCCTCAGTTGCCCAGTTACAGAAAAGTTTGACAGCAGCCAAATTTCGCGCATAAACCGACTTTAATCACTTGTTTCACTTCATGGGCGACCCCTAAGCAACCCCTAGACCACTAGGGACACTTGTGGATGAATTGTGGTCACTTGTAGACTTAGATGTCAACAATCTATGGTGTTTAAATCACTATATAAGGCCATGATGTTGCAACAATTCATCACACCTTCATTCTTGCATTCCTGATCATTTCTGGAGCTCAAGACTTCTCCCAAGTGATCTCTGGTCGTTCATAGGACTCTTGTAAGTTTGCTTAACCTTCCTTAGTTAAGTTTTTACTTAGTTTAAGCTTAAAAGTCAAACCGTCGTAATTAACGGTTGACTTAATGATTAATCATTGTTGGTCCAGTGATTAGTCAAATTGAAAGTAGTTATAAGTTGGTAGTTATGTGGGTAATAAACCCTTAAAAGGGTTCCCCCTGATTCCCACTATAACTAGGTCAAATGTCGGGTCAAACTTGTTATTAAAAAGTCAACAGAATGTTTATTTTAAAATTTAGGCATAATTAGCAATGTAGAGCACATACAACCTGTTTGATCATTAATATAACTTGGTAATTAGTGTAAGAACATGTCTAAACATGTTCAACCCGACAATTTCCTGTTTAGACCCGGTTCGGAACCGAAAGTCACAAAGCTTTGACTTTTGCTTTGACTTCAGTCCTGACCCGTTTAGGTATGATTTAGAAATACCTTAGAGTTTCATTTGGACCAGGTTACATGCTAGTATAACCCTCTGTGATTATACACCTCGGATCATTAGTTATCCAATTAATACGCATGATTCCGTTAATTGCCTATATGTTGACCATTATGCCCTTTTCACCTTAAAACGTGATTTTTGAAAATGTAAAAGAGTAGAAACCTTAGTTGCTGATTTATAAACTTGCACCCAAAAATTTGACATCAGTTGGAGGTATAGATTGAGAGTTATGCTCATTAGCGTAATTAGAAAGTTTATTAGCGATTAAACGACATAATTAGCGTATAGCCTATTTAAACATACTTTTTGATATCAAAATCTTTACCCACTGATGTAATATATTATTTTGGGATTTTTGAAGATTTTTAATTAATTTTAGGCTGAGCATAACTTATAGTCATAGGCTTAATCCGGTAATTGTCGGTTTTGCCCTTACGGGCTATAAAATGAGTTTTACATATCTAATCGACTCCAAACCTTTTGCTACTGATTTTAAATGAGAAATAAATTATTTTAAACCTTCTGGAATAATAAAAATATCAGATTTCTATATAGAACCCGGAAACGGCTTCTAATCGCCTTTTTAAGCGTTTTTAACGCATAGTATGTACTA
Organism: Helianthus tuberosus; assembly: GCA_030545235.1. Taxonomy (NCBI): domain Eukaryota; kingdom Viridiplantae; phylum Streptophyta; class Magnoliopsida; order Asterales; family Asteraceae; genus Helianthus; species Helianthus tuberosus. The sequence goes on along the minus strand of JARYGA010042206.1, from coordinate 47,415 downwards.
GAACCATTTTAAACATACACGGGTTGATACCTACTGATATTTTAAGTAAATTATGATATTTTAACAGTAAGCAAAAGTTGTTTAACTCAGACCTCAGTTTTGAGCTTTTCGACTTATGTGAAATTACCAAAATGCCCCTACGGTGCATAGTTTGGTTATAATTGATAAATTTCACATATATACTTTACCCTACTACTATAACTTAGTAAATTGGGTATTTTTGCTGTTTATATCAGACCTGTAACTCAGGTAAATACTTAAACTCTTTTATAACCTTTTAAATGACCAAACTACCCCTACGGGGCATAGTTTGTGTTTAAATTTGTTTCGGGCATAATAAAAGACATCTTATTGATGTCCCAACATATTTGAAGCATATTAACTTAGGAAACCTGTATATGGCTCTTACGTTCACCCGTTACGCTTATTACGCGTTCGGTTCGGTTTATGTAACTAGTTTGCATAAATTAGCCGAAACTGGTCAAACCTTATCGGTTTTATCTCAAAATCCAGAATGTGAATAACATACCCATATTAAGCAAGTCTTCGAACTTGTCGGGTCTAAATCACATTCTATTCCGGTCTTCGCTTAATAGTGCGTACGAACCGTATCTTTGAAACTAACTGGTCTAAGCTTAAGCTTAATTAAAGACCCGTTAGGATTCTAATAGGTTATTATAAACCTTCGTTCCAGATTAGGAGCCCAGTAAAAGTACTTGCATTTGCTGTATTTGATTGATACTTTGCTCAGGTAAATACTCTTAACTTATTTTCCCTATACGGGCTTGGGATACGGTACTATAAAAGTACCGCTTGGTCGGGTATGTAGTCATTTAAATCGGATTGTGATTAATGTATTTACATAACTCACTTTGTTCTGTATTATTTGATGTATGGCCCTTGGGGGTTAAATGACCATGTCCCGGATATCCTTGGCATCATTTTACGAAATGGCCACGACCTAAGCACGGGGTGTAGGCGTACACCTGACAGATGCATTATGTAAAAACTGGTAATCCACGTAAAGGAATCAACCTTGTGGGCATTATACATGTGGCGTGTCAGTTAACTTAAACCGGCTCTTCTAACCGGTGCTAATGGACGGCAAATAAGTAAATCTGTATACAAGATTATATACAAATAATTGTCCCAAGTTATAAAGATATTTTGTGCCGAAGTGCATACAAATCAATTTACAAACTCTTTTCAAAATGAGTCAGTTGAGTTGTATTTACCAGTGTAAACTGACGTATTTTCCAAAAAGGTTAAGTGCAGGTACTATACGAAATAGGCTGGCTACTCCAGGCATCATTAATCAAGTCTCGCAAGCTCTAGATGTCAAAGTCTGTTGAACTATTGTTCCTATTTTATTTTGATCCGCTTGTGGATCTTTTACTTTCCGTTGTAATACTGGATATTACTTTATATTCGGATTGTAATATATTTCTCTTTTGCTTCCGCTGTGCATTCATATAATTGTGTTGTTTGACTATTATGTTGCCAACCACATCACGATACTCCCCACCGGTGACACGTGGAAATTCAGGGTGTGACACGAACGGATTGCCGTCCGATCGGGTTGCCACCCGATCGATCGACCATCCGACCATGTGATGTTTTGAAACGTCAAACACTTAACAATTTTCAACATGTTCAATGTACAGGTGTTGCCACCCGATCGAACTACAATCTGATCGAGTGACAACCTGCTGAGAACTTGTTCTCGCTGAAGTGTCCAACCAATCGGTTCCTCGTCCGATCGAACAGTCGTTCGATCGATCGACCTGAAAAGGAGAGATACTTCTATGTTTTCAAAATGCTACAACGAAAACTTCAAAAGACAAGCCATCATACACAAACACATCCATCCCAAAAAAGGTAACTGTCCACTCGAACGGTCGCCCGATCGGAAGACCGATCGAACGGATTGTCACCCGAACGACCGGCCATCCGATCGGACTGCTGTTCCACCCACTGCCACTATGTTCCTTTTACGCGTCGCTTATCGTTATGCTATCAATCTGTTCAGGCTAACTTTACTCTCTAGCGCTCCCTTCAATCCATTCATCGATGTGAGTATACTCGATCCCTTTTTTCTTTATGCACTTTTGGGTGTTACATACGTTCATATATAAAATCACATCGAACAGACTACGCTATACTTTAACGCTAACCGTTACCGCATGTGATACGTGACTTATTGAATGCTTGTTTGTTATGTTTACACATGGAATGTTGTCTACCTGCCTTAGCAATGATAGTACTATAGTTTGGACTCAGCACCTGTTCACTCAGGGGTTGTTAAGGACAATTAGTTACGTGGCTCACAGTGGTGAGTGTGTATCGCGAACTACCTTGGGCAGTCAACCCACAGTCATTGGTATCGATAGGTTCATGTCGATAACTAACATGCCTCATTTTACACTGTGTACGTGCTGGTTATGCGTAACGATTTCGAACTCTATATGCTATTACCAAACTTGTATGCTCACCTTTACACTATGTGTATTGACGTTTACTTTAACGTATGTGACAGGTGCTTAGGAAGCTTATTTTCTTAGCTCACTGAGAAATCGAGGCTAGGAAAGACCTAGAACAATAAACAATTGTCTGTAATAGAAATCCAAGTTGTCGGAACAGATCAATTTGACTAGATCTTGCCTGTAATAATTATGTTATCTTTTATGACATGGTATGTGTAACAACCCGCACTTTCGTGCTTTGTTACTACTCGCTACACTCGTTACGCCTAGCACCAAAGATTCGGATCATAATGTAACCATATCGCATACATCGCTACTTCGCAGTCTAATCGATTATTTTCGCATATTTGATCGCTATAACACATCACATCGCACACACTAATACTCACGATGACGTTGAGTGAGGACCTATTCTACCCCCCTCGATAGCAGTGATGTGTCGCAACGCAAACATTAACGTTAACGATGACTCTCGCGTAAGTATTACCCCATTGGTCGTCGTAACGACGATGACAATACGAGCGAGTAGTACCCCGTCAGTCATTGTGGCGCAACGCATCGCAAACTCGAAAGCGCACTCGCAATCACGCGCAACTCGATTATCGCAGGATTTGAAATATGGATACGTATATACGACCTTTGTGAATAATTATAATAAATATATATATATATAATTACGGGTATGAAAATGTGTAACAAAACTATCGCAACGCTCAACGCACGAAACGAAAAGTCGAAACCTAACTCGCCGGATCACTTCGATCGAATGACCATTCAACCGAATGTTCATCCGTATGGATGACCATCCGATCGGATGGCCATCCGATCCAATGCTTGGCATCTCCTTTCTCCTCCCTTGCCTATAAATAGCACTTGTCACATCACTTGAACAATGATGTGACAGCCCTCATCCGACCAGCACGTTCCAGCCCCTTTTTCTCCCGATTTCTCGCAAATCTTGTAAGTTTTTGCTCTAATTCTTGTACTTCTATGATCTACACATGATTCTACACCTTTCTATCTTTTAAATCTCAACTTTTAACCATGAAATCTACTGATTTGAGGTGTTCTAGGATGATGTCATCAAGAGTTCATATGAACTTCAAAGTGTGACCTCATTTCACCATGAACAACTCAGATCTGAGTGATTTCCACATGTTTTTACACTAATCCCATCCAAATCTATGTTACCTAATCAAAGAGTTAAGTGATTTCGGGCTAAACATGGGAAACCGTCAAGAACGGGCAGATCTGATGGAACGGGGTGGTTCCCGGCCCTTAGAATGGGTCGGATTTGATGAAATTTTAGTTGTTTAGCACGATATCACACCGTTTCGGTCAAATTACCATTATTCTTTTCAAAACCATCAAGTTCAAGACGATCAGGATGTCGGAACAGATTGTCGTCCGACCGGACTGCCATCCGATTCAAGCCATCCGGTCAGATTGCACTTGAAACTTTCAAATCATCATCCCAAATGAGTGACCATCCGACCGGATTGCCATCCGATCGGATAGTCACTAGTCAAACATCAACCCAAATGAGTGACCGTCCGACCGGATTACCATCCGATCGGATAGTCACCAGACAACCATCATCCCAAATGAGTGACCATCCGACCGGATTGCCATCCGATCGGATAGTCACTAGTCAATGGTTATCCCCAAACGAGTGACCATCCGACCGGATTGCCATCCGATCGGATAGCCACTAGTCACTTGTTTGACTTTTCACCGTTTACCGCGCCGCTCATCGCTTACGCTACCATTCCATGATCAGGCTAACTCAGACGCATTCTCAATCAATCTAATCAAGTTGTGTTTACTTACTGAAAACGCACTGTGAGTATACTTGAACCCCTTTTGCTTTTGCACTTTTGGGTGTAACATACGTTGCTATCAAATCGAATCACATCAAATGCTTAAACAATTTATCACTTGCGAATGACTTACGTGCATATTTATACGTGATGCTAGTTACATATGTGCTAGTACTTATACTCGCGACGTCCCACCATGACTAGTATAGTACTATTGCGCCCGACGGAGTCTAGTTTGCCATCGCGTATTCGAGCATCGAGGACTTAGCTGGTAGTATCGGTTTTGTGAGTATATATGTCGTGTATCCCGTTTATGTATGTAGGAATTCGCTGCACTTTTAATCTATTATGCTATTACATATCAAACATGTATACTCGCCAATACTTTTGTATTGACTGTATTTTTAACTTATGTTGCAGGATTAGACGCAGGCTACATCAAATCAAGCTAGGAAGTCTAGAAACTCAACTAAAATCTAGGTTGTGGGATTCGTATTGTTCGAGAGAACACAAAATCTGTGATAACTTATGTGACTATATTTGTTTATTAGTATGGGATAATGAACGCATTAAATATTGTCGCTAATAGTTGTTATGGATTCTCCTGAGCAATCTGATTCGCCTAGTGCCGCGCCCCGATGATTCCGCCATCGGTTGGGTGTGACAGATTGGTATAGAGCCATAACTATAGGGAATTTGGTAAGACATTCGACCTAGTCCGGTTGAAGTCTTAGAAATGACCTAGTCTATAGTCTAAGTACCAACAGGCTGATTTCGTGTGAACCCAGTAGGGTTTGTACGGGCCTACTTTTATGCTCTCATTCGAACTCGCTAAAACTACACCCTGTGTGAACACTGCATACTATAGCTTCGCACAAGGAAAGTCTTTCCTAAGACTTAAATACTATTTGCCTTTACTAAGGCTAACATAATATACACGATTTACAATACTCGCATGACATCAACGAGTGATCGTGTTGAGATGAAGTGTGAAAACCGGTAACTCTCGATAGGTCGCTCACTTAGCGCATTATTCTAGCACGAGAAACTTCTGTCAAGCCAGGAGTGACATCCAGATCTCGATGGAAATCTCCTTTCAATCTAGTGGAACTCTCGAATTTATTTCGAGGAGCACAACTACAGTCGGGAACGAAGTTGTTAAGCCAGGGGTGAAACCCATACCTTAATGACCCGTTCCATTCCCTAAAATAGTTTTCGAAAGGCTCTCACCGAAGACTCGACTATACCAAATGACTCGAGCCGCGTGATGAATAGAAGGACGAATGCCATGAGCTGCATCCCAGTGGAAGCATAGTCTACTAGTTCAACGTGCGTGCATGAACTCGTAAGGCATAGTTGGACGACTTTGGTAGTCGACGCCTAAACACCCAGGGCATTCTATCGAATTTTACAGCCTACCAATTCGCTGGTTTTTACGCTTGTTAAACTTACTTACGCTTACGTGTTACGATTTGAAATATTGTGCCTTAACGATTTCTCGACTTATCGATTTTCGCTCCCTGCTTTATGAACACACAATTCGCACAGCCATCGCAATCTAAAACAAGAAACGAATGTTCGCAACGAGACTAAAGCCTAACAACTCGCTCCCTCTTTTCATCGCATCCTCGCGCTATCGACACAAACATGTGAACGAATGTCACAATTATATATATATATATATATATATATATATATATATACAAACGAAATCGCTTATGTGCCATATGTGAGAATTCAGGATTTTCGTGTTTCCTATATGGCTCCTATGTGAATACGTATTACTATACTACCTGCAACAAGTTTTGAACGCGCTCAAATCACAACGCAAAACCCAAAATCATTATGATCGAATCTCACTCCAAGTCTCTCTCTGTGTAGATGCCTTCCAACAACTTTGCTTCGAGAATGTCAGCGAAGAGACGAGCCAAACGAAGGGACGAAAAGAGGATTACTTCACTTGTGACCAGGGAAGTGTTCAAAGTCATTCCTCAGATTGTCACACAAGTGGACTCTCTTATCAACTCTCGAACTTCGGAAGACGTTAAGACAGAAGAGCCGCAATCTACTTTCCTATACAAACACTTCAAAGCTTGTGACCCGATGGTCTTCACGGGTGAAGGAGGTGTTTCTCAGCTACTCTAGTGGTTCGATTCTATCGAGGTGACCCTTCGTCAGAGCGGGATCCCCGAGCATTTTCATACTACATGCGCTACAGGAGTATTTCAATCGTGAGCACTCGACTGGTGGACCGCCGAATGCAACAAACGTGGGATTCACGCAACCTATGCCCTCTCCTGGAATGAGTTAAAAGAACTCATGAAGGAAGAGTACTGCCCTCCCCACGAAGTCCAGAAGTTGGAAAATGAATTTTGGGAGATCAAGCAAGTCGAAGATGACAATGCTGGCCTCACTGCAAGGTTCAAACAGCTTAGCATCATTTGCCAAAGTCAAGTCGACACTCCAGAAAAGCCTATCAAGAAATACATTCGTGCCTTGACGAAGTGTGTGGGCGATTTTATCGAAGCTGCAAGACCTACTACCATCGAAGAGACCTACTGCTTAGCCGCAGAAATCAACGACCAAAGAGTCTTGGACGGGTTCTTTTCCAAGAATCCTGTCAAACAAGCTCATCAAGCAATCATCATCGATTCTTCTGACGATCCTTCTGACGATTCTGCAAGTGATTCTTTAGACGAATCCTCCAACGACGACATCTCATCACAAGACATCAACAAACCCAACAGCAAACGAAAGATTTCGAGCTCAAACTCATCAGCAACCGAACTGCTACAACCAGAACCTCTCCAATCAATTCCCCTACTTCCAAAACGTGCCTACACCGGAATTCACCCTCAGTGTTATACGTGTACCTATCATCACCCAGTTGAAGCCGATTGTCGCTATTGCAATAATTGCAACTGTTACGGTCACTTCACCCGCAACTGCCGCACGGAACAGCGAACTTGAGTACAACAACAACAGCTCCAGTAAAAGTCTTCAACACCAAGCACCAAGCAAGCGTGGAATAATGCTGTAATGATACGATTTCGACGTTAATTTCTAAGTATTGAACCTACTCTATTACTCGATGTTGCTACTATGTGTAACGTTGGCTCTCGCTCTCGTTCTCGCTTCCATTCTCTAGTCTTCGCACTTAGTCTAGATTCACACACGAACCATATACTATATCACGATATAATGTGTTTTATCCTTACTACACTCTTAGAATAAGGTACGATAAACGTGCAAGGAACGACTAATCACGGGGGCACATGGGATTATTTGGGTCAGTACACGGAGATCGTAGTGAATTCTAATGGTGCCATAACGTTAAAAGCATGGTCAAGCGTGGTGGATACGCCGATGGTACTTCCTATATATAAACGTCTTGACCATTTCGACAAAGTGTGACATCTATTCGCGAGATACAAGTAGTAGGGGTAAAGCAAGGTGTGCCTTATCATACTACCGATGTTTCGCGAAGAAATTGCCATGTGGAGTTGAACGTTAATAAACATATTATACTATTGAGATTATTTTCAACACACTACACTCAATCGCAAGGCGTAACAATTAATCTCATTATCGCGAGACTTGTCGTAAGTCTGCAAACGCAGTGTAATCGCCTCATCGATGGACTCTGGAGAGTCTACCCCCGCAGGACAATTGCATCGACGCAAGACCGGTCGTAGGTCTGTCGCAATTAATCACGTCACGCACACTAACGCTCAGGATGTCGTTGAGTGAGGACCTATTATACCCTCCTCGAAATCCGTGATGCGTCGCAGCACAACGCATATTCGAAACAAAAATCGATCTTCGCATCGCTTGATACTCGCATCGCTCATCGCTTCTAATGCTTATCGCTATCTGGGTTATGTGGCACACATGACATCGATTCACGAAACGGGTCTAGTATGGTCAGAACATGGTATATAAGTGTTTTGGCCATACTAGCAAACTTTCGTGGAGAGACGCCATGTGGGGCTTTATGTTGGTGAATCATGAAACTATGGAGTCTAACCGAATCGAATTACTCGCTTATTCGCGTATCGTCTATCGCTTATTCGCGTATCATTTATCGCTTACTCGCGTATCGTCTATCGCTTATTCGCTTATTCGCGTATCATTTATCGCTTATTCGCGAATCGTTTATCGCTTATTCGCTTATTCGTGTATCGCTTACCGCTTATCGCTCATCGCTCATCGCCTGATACTCATCTCAATTTATTGATATGCATGACATCGCTACACGGGACAAAACTAACCTGGTCAAACATGGTGTTTTGCCACGTTAGCAAACTCTCGTGGAAACATGCCATGTGGAATTTAATATATAATCTAATTACATCATTCACTTATCGCTTGTCATTCGTAGCCTACCAAGACACGCTACTTAGACGTTACGTGCCATTAACCTACTCGAACGCGCTGTCATCGCCATGTTCGCAATCAATCTCGTCGCTTAATCTCTTCGATCCTACCTTCAACTCGGTCTAACTCTCCATCGCTTGGACCGAGGAGACGAAATTCTATCTGTATCATATCTGTGACAACCCGTAATCTCGACGCTTGTTAATTATGATTATAGGCACAAATAACGCGTTATTAATTAACAATTCTATAGCGATATGAAAGAACAAAACAAACGTTGGTAACCAAGATGCTAGAGAAGCATTTTCAACTTAATTTCTATGCATAATATACACGTAAATATGATTGTAATTAATATTCATATTTTAACGCAGTCTATTTTAATAAAGATTACAGGTTCAAGGAAAACACACGTGTCTACTTATGTATAAATACATACAAACATGAACACCTACATTTTTGTTTATCATCAGATCTTGTGTTTTATTTATATAAATGATCACTTATAGTATATATATAGTATATATCAATCATGTCACCCTACTGGTAGGGGTGAATTATTTCACTAGATTGTGTTAAGTAATTGATTTATCATGATCATATTTCTTGATTGTAAGGCCTACACTAACAAAAGATATTTTTGTTAACCAATACGTTTAGTATGACATCATACAAGTATGGTTGTAATGATGTTGTCATATACACACCATAACCATGACATTATGTTTTATATGTATGTGTATATACGTATGAAACAAAAAATAAAAGTCATCCAACTTTATTTGCTTTTGAAACCCTACTATATAAACCTTGTTATATAAAAAAAGAAACCCTCATTTCACTTTTAAGTTTCAGCCGACACTCCATCATCACTTTCTTCTCTCTACATTTCCTCCTTAGAGAAACCCTAGCTCACACCCACTCAAGATCATCATCAGTCTCCTCACTTCCTTCGTTTCAGTCGACGGACTCAGGCAACGGCTCCGGCCGTTCTTTAGTAACCCACTCATCACACAACACCCTCCCTTCCTACCCCCCCCCCCTTTCGTTTTCTGTTCGCTCACCGGAGACCGTCACTCCGGCGACTACGTCGACCGGTTATCTCCGGTCTGTTTCGCCCGCACCCCTCGTTCTCTCTCTTTCAAATATCTGACCGGAGTCTGGCCAGTTAAGCCGGCGGAGCCGGTGATGATACTGATGACTTGCTAATGGAAGATGTTGAAGTTGTGTTGAGGATGGTGGCGAAGAGGGGTGGCGGCGACGGGAGAGGGTGACGCGAAGGAGGTGTTCCCCGACGAACGGTAAACCCTCATCTCTCTTCCACTTGTCTTTACTTTCTGATGATGACGAACTGATATGTTGGTGATGATGATGTCGCTTTGGCTGATGTTGATGATGATGAAGATCTTGACGGCGGAGACGAGCTCCGACCGTCGGAGCTCGACGAAGACAACAGCGGTGGTTATTTCTTTTAGTTTTGGTTCAGATCCAAGTAAAAATGTTACAGACTCATGTTTTCGGGTTTTGTTTCAGACTCGGGTCTCGGTCAAAGGATTGTCAACGGTCAACGGCTTGGGTCAAACCCGGGTCAACACCGGGTCAAACTGGTCAAACGACCTTCTCGGGTCAGATTTCATGTCCAGTTCGGGTCACGACAGTCGGCGCAAGTTATGGGATTTGGGACTGTGTAGTGTTTCCGAGCACATCGGTGGATTCCGGGTCAAATTTGAGGTTCATGTTTTGGTTTCCAGGTCAACTGTCAGTCAACAGCAGGTTCTCGGGTCAACTTCAGGTCAACGTGAGGTCAAAAGCAGTCAACACGCGACCCGGAATGTCATAGTTGCACGCTAGCTACTTCACGTTCTAGGAACGGCACTATGGAATCACGCTAGGCTAGCTTTGCACAGCAATAACAAGGTGAGTTCATAACCCCCACTTTTTACTGTTTTATATTTTTATAAATGTTTTCGGGGGTGGAAAGACATGCAAGTTTCGCAAAAGTACACAATATTTCGATGAACGAAAACTATATATATTCTAAACCATTTCGCAACAGGATTTCAACGAACTCAAATGGTTTACGAAAAGTTCATGCTAAACTTACCGGTTTTTACAACAATGCAAGGTTTTCGAAACATGCATGAGTTTTCATAACTAGGGCAAGGGCCCAAGGACGTGGGCAAAGGCCCAATGTCACTAGGACTAGATGGTCCACTAGGGCAAGGGCCCAAGGACGTGGGCAAAGGCCCAATGTCACTAGGACTGGATGGTCTACTAGGGAAAAGGCCCAATGTCACTGGGACTGGATGGTCCACTAGGGCAAAGTCCCAATGACACAAGGACTGGATGGTCCATTACTCACTAAGGGCCGTAGGGTCTCTAAAACTGTACAGTGAAGTCCTCGCTACTATTTGGAACTATAATCGCCTACTAGTCTACCGTCTTGAGTAAACGGTTTGGCGAGGCACTTGCTAGCACCGGGTGGGTTATAGGCTCATGCGGGCATGTTGTCTTTGTCATACGCAGACATTGACGATTATACAATTTTTACAAACACAAGATTTTCTAATGACATGCCAAAGAAAATGGTTTTATTATATTCTCTCGACATTACTTAAACCGGTTATCAAAAAGATTTGTTTTAAATCTTTTTCAAAACAAACTATGAACTCGCTCAACATTATGTTGATTTTTTTCGCATGTTCTTTTTCAGGTTGCATTTTCAAAACTATGGAATGGTTGGAATAGGAGAACCCATGGGAATTCGAGTACTTAGTGGGCGTTCAACTATTTAGAAGTCTTAGCTCAAATACTTCCGCTTTGCAATGAAGATACCGGTCCAGTTACACCAAGCTCTGATATTTCAGGGTGTGACAGATTGGTATCAGAGCTATAGGTTTCAGCGAATTAGGTTTCTGTAGAGAGATACCTAGGCTTTAACCTTACTATCCTCTGGGGACTTAGATATCAAGACTTGAACTCATACAGAACGCCTAAGACTCGAACATGGGTTCCAACCGTTGGCAAGAAAATGAGTCAACAATTTTGGTTTTAAACAAACACAAGTGTTGTGTTGATACACGGTTCACGAAATAGATTCATACATTAAGCAAAACTTTGAGAGTTTTGGATAACATGCATTTAGGACCTTTGTAAAGCTTATGTCGAAACTCATTAAAGGTCCTCACTTAGAAACTGTGACTAACAACTCGGGCAAGCGCCATTATATTATGTCGTCTATGCTATCTTACTTACCCGAGCAGGTAACCTACATGGAACGAAACGCTAGTGCACAAGAATACATGAAACTCAAATTATACGTCAACGGATGTCGGAGCACATCACATTCTACGTGGAACGAAACGCTAGTGCACAAGAATACATGAAACTCAAATTATACGTCAACGGATGTCGGAACACATCACATTCTACGTGGAACGAAACGCTAGTGCACATGAAACCTAAACTATACGTCAGCGGACGTCGAAGTATATCACACACGAATTTCGAGGCAAGGCCTTTGGAAAACATGATTGGGAACGACAACAGCGATGCTAATCCCGTCAGTGGGAGAACTACTGATCAAAAAGCGGCAATTTGCCACGTGACACTGTAAACAACACGAATCTCGCTGAGGTACGTTAGAACAAGATTTCACAACGGTCGCTACTTAGTCTAAAGAGACTCACAACTATTTGCGCCGCAAAAGAAGTCACATGTCTCCGCATTCCCCCTACTTCATTTATGGCGATTATGCCATGTATGACATTCTATGGTAATATCACATATCAACCAATCATCACGTGAACTTCCAGGTAAAGTCCTTACATTTCTTTTGTTGAAATTTTGACTTTTTGCATGTCGTGAGTAGAATTTCATATCTCTACTCCCCCTAATGATCATTGCATCACGAAAGTTTTCTTTCATAATAGCGAATACTCATTTGCTTCATTCTTGACGAATTCATATGTTACACATGCGTTGTTTGTTACGCATGTGGCTTCACTTGAAATTGTTGCTTTATCAAGTCTAAATTTCGTTTCGCTATACTTGATCTTTGCATTGTGATCTAGATGAACCGCATTATTGCAAAGCGTTGACTCTTTGAGATGGAGTCGACAAATTTCTTGGAAAACTCATTTTCTTTTGAGTGGTATACATGGTTTTTCGTTGTGGCCATGTCGAGACTATCTTATTGATACATGAATTTATTGTTGGATTGTGTTTCTACCAACTTTAATTAATTGAACTTGCTCGTAATATATATTCGATTCAAGATTCCATATGATGGATTGAGGCCATCATATTCGAAATAATCCTAACAAGCACTTCATTTGATTTGAACCATTACATGCTTGTCTGGTCTTCGAATTCGCTGAATTGTTTCTTTGATCACGGTCACCTTGTGGTGGCGTTTTTCACAAGTTTGAAGCTTGAGCTAATCTCGTTGCTCACCTCATGTACGGATTTAATTATTTATTTATTTGTTTATTGATATTAAATCCGCTTTGTTGATTTATCATATTAAAGTAATCCTAACATAATTGTGTGTTAAGATAATGGTGCACAAGTTCGTGTTAAATATTCCGTTATGCCTCTTAACGGTTCTTTCACCATCGAGCGAACATTTTGTGATATTTATTTCTTTTCATCTTCGCTCGAAAACATTGTATATTTGTTTCATTTTCAGTTGAAAATCCTATGAGAATTGTTTGAAACAAATATTCAGATTTACTTCGTTGAACTTCTAACTTGATTTCCAAAACACCGGTGATACTTGTTCGATCACCGCTATTGTTGAATTATTTCAACTCACTACCACACCTTGTGGTGTCGGTGTCGAGCGTTTCATGCAAAACACGGGTGATACTTGTTCGATCACCGCTATTATTGAATTATTTCGATCACTACGACACCTTGTGGTGTCGGTATAAACTTGTAGCTTAGGCTAATCATGATCAAGCGTTTCATGCAAAACACATGTGATATTTGTTCGGTCACCGCTATTTTTGAAATATTTCATTCACTACGACACCTTGTGGCGTCGGTATAAACTTGTAGCTTGTGCTAATCACAATCAATCGCTTCATGCGAAACTATGTATGCTTTTTGTTTGACTAATCACTCAAATAGTCTTAATGCAACTATGTATTAAGGCGATGATACACCCGGTTCGGTTGCATTTCATTTCGGTGTATCCTAGTAATTCAATAATGTCAACACCGAGATTTTATTTCATTTAATGGTTCGATAGTTGACAAATCATTTTCACGTTTCTATATCATTTGAGATGGTTGATCTCTAAGTTCATTTTTATGACCAAAGCAAGTTTCGTTTGACAACGAATTCGATTATTTCTAAAAGTCAATTGCAGATCGTAAACATTTGTTTGGACATCTATTGGTCATAATCTATTTTGTTTGACCCATGTAAATGAGGTCACATTGGTGATAGTATCACTACACTCCGTTCGCTTGACATTGAATTCTGGAACAAACTCAGTTGAGCCGCTGGGTTCTTATTGATGCAAAATGTCTTTACATTCACGTAATATAAATAAGTATTGACTGGATTACATGGTTATTCACTTTGGTATTATTCGCACTTACCTAGGAACGACACAACTCTGAGGAGATAACATAGTTTAAATTTCGAGGACGAAATTTCTGCAACAGGGGGAGAATGTGACAACCCGTAATCTCGACGCTTGTTAATTATGATTAGAGGCACAAATAACACGTTATTAATTAACAATTCTATAGCAATATGAAAGAACAAAACAAACGTTGGTAACCAAGATGCTAGAGAAGCATTTTCAACTTAATTTCTATGCATAATATACACGTAAATATGATTGTAATTAATATTCATATTTTAACGCAGTCTATTTTAATAAAGATTACGGGTTCAAGGAAAACACACGTGTATACTTATGTATAAATATATACAAACACGAACACCTACATTTGTGTTTATCATCAGATCTTGTGTTTTATTTATATAAATGATCACTTATAGTATATATATATATAGTATATATCAATCATGTCACCCTACTGGTAGGGGTGAATTATTTCACTAGATTGTGTTAAGTAATTGATTTATCATGATCATATTTCTTGATTGTAAGGCCTACACTAATAAAAGATATTTTTGTTAACCAATACGTTTAGTATGACATCATACAAGTATGTTTGTAATGATGTTGTCATATACACACCATAACCATGACATTATGGTTTATATGTATGTGTATATACGTATGAAACAAGAAATAAAAGTCATCCAACTTTATTTGCTTTTGAAACCCTACTATATAAACCTTGTTATAAAAAAAAGAAACCCTCATTTCACTTTCAAGTTTCAGCCAACACTCCCTCATCACTTTCTTCTCTCTGCATTTCCTCCTTAGAGAAACCCTAGCTCACACCCACTCAAGATCATCATCAGTCTCCTCACTTCCTTCGTTTCAGTCGACGGACTCAGGCAAAGGCTCCGGCCGTTCTCCGGTAACCCACTCATCACACAACACCCTCCCTTCCTACCCCCCCTCCTTCGTTTTCTGTTCGCTCACCGAAGACCGTCACTCCGGCGACTACGTCGACCGGTTATCTCTGGTCTGTTTCGCCCGCCCCCCTCGTTCTCTCTCTTTCAAAAATCTGACCGGACTCCCGCCAGTGAAGCCGGCGGAGCCGGTGATGATACTGATGACTTGATAATGGATGATGTTGAAGTTGTGTTGAGGATGGTGGCGAAGAAGGGTGGCGGCGACGGGAGAGGGTGACGCGAAGGAGGTGTTCCCCGACGAACGGTAAACCCTCATCTCTCTTCCACTAATCTTTACTTTCTGATGATGACGAACTGATATGCTGGTGATGATGATGTCTCTTTGGATGATGTTGATGATGATGAAGATCTTGACGGCGGAGACGAGCTCCAACCGTCGGAGCTCGACGAAGACAACAGCGGTGGTTATTAATTTTAGTTTTGGTTCAGATCCAAGTAAAAATGTTGCAGACTCATGTTTTCGGGTTTTGTTTCAGACTCGGGTCTCAGTCAAAGGATAGTCAACGGTCAACGGCTTAGGTCAAACGTGGGTCAACACCGGGTCAAACTGGTCAAACAACCTTCTCGGGTCAGATTTCATGTCCAGTAAGGGTCATGACAGTCGGCGCAAGTTACGGGATTTGGGACTGTGTAGTGTTTCCGAGCACATCGGTGGATTCCGGGTTAAATTTGAGGTTCATGTTTCGGTTTCCAGGTCAACTGTTAGTCAACAGCAGGTTCTCGGGTCAACATCAGGTCAACGTGAGGTCAATAGCAGTCAACACGCGACCCGGAATGTCATAGTTGCACGCTAGCTACTTCACGTTCTAGGAACGGCACTATGGAATCACGCTAGGCTAGCTTTGCACAGGAATAACAAGGTGAGTTCATAACCCCCACTTTTTACTGTTTTATATTTTTATAAATGTTTTCGGGGGTGGAAAGACATGCAAGTTTCACAAAAGTACACAATATTTCGATGAACGAAAACTATATATATCTTCTAAACCATTTCGCAACAGGATTTCAAAGAACTCAAATGGTTTACGAAAAGTTCATGCTAAACTTACCGGTTTTTACAACAATACAAGGTTTTCGAAACATGCATGAGTTTTCATAACTAGGGCAAGGGCCAAAGGACGTGGGCAAAGGCCCAATGTCACTAGGACTAGATGGTCCACTAGGGCAAGGGCCCAAGGACGTGGGCAAAGGCCCAATGTCACTAGGACTGGATGGTCTACTAGGGAAAACGCCCAATGTCACTAGGACTGGATGGTCCACTAGGGCAAAGTCCCAATGACACAAGGACTGGATGGTCCATTACTCACTAAGGGCCCTAGGGTCTCTAAAATTGTACAGTGAAGTCCTCGCTACTATTTGGAACTATAATCGCGTGCTAGTCTACCGTCTTGAGTAAACGGTTTGGCGAGGCACTTGCTAGCACAGGGTGGGTTATAGGCTCATGCGGGCATGTTGTCTTTGTCGTACGTAGACATTGACGATTATACAATTTTTACAAACACAAGATTTTCTAATGACATGCCAAAGAAAATGGTTTTATTGTATTCTCTCGACATTAATTAAACCGGTTATCAAAAATATTTCTTTTAAATCTTTTTCAAAACAAACTATGAACTCGCTCAACATTATGTTGATTTTTTTTTCGCATGTTCTTTCTCATGTTGCATTTTCAAAACTATAGAACGGTTGGAATAGGAGAACCCATGGGAATTCGAGTACTTAGTGGGCGTTCAACTGTTTAGAAGTCTTAGCTCAAATACTTCCGCTGTGCAATGAAGATACCGGTCCGGTCACACCAAGCTCTGATATTTTGGGGTGTGACAATATCGACACACATGACACTGCCTCAGGAAACGAAAGCAATATGGGTAAAACATGGTGGATACGCCGCTGGTACTTCCTATATATAAGTGTTTTAACCATATTAACAAACTTCCGTGGGAAAAGTGCCATGTGGGGCTCGATTGTAATTATCTTTCTGTACTGTTAAAACTGATTTTTATAAAAATTTTATTAAAACCGTCGGACAAGTGAAATATCCTCACAACGTGGTGGTAAGATTGAATTAGTTTAACTCCATGCCCAAGGGAAGTTTCATAAGTCCAGTTTTCCTTAAAACTTTTGCAACATCAAAACGAAATCTTTCTTAAGACGTTGGTTCAGCATCGAGTTCAGCTTGAACCCATGTCATAGGAGAGTTTTCTCAACCCCAGTTTTCATTTCTGAGTCCTTTTAAAAATGTATAAACCTAAGCTTTCTTACAACGTTGGTTAACATACGAAACTTAACCCTACGTTATGAGAAATCCTTCTTTAAATTTCAATCGCATCGACCTTGCTAATTCTTCGAGACTCTAGATACTTTTGAAACGCCAACTCGTGGGATGCTACTTTCGTCACCTTTTCGCTATCGCAATCGATACCTCTCTCTCCTTCGAAACACTCACGCTAATTAACTCTCAGTCAATTGACTCGCTGTATCGCTACTCATACGAGATCAACTCTCAAAAGTCTACCTGTGGGATTAATTTCGGGACGAAATTTTCTAAAGCAGGGGAGACTGTAACAACCCGCACTTTCGTGCATTGTTACTACTCGCTACACTCGTTATGCCTAGCACCAGAGATTCGGATCATAATGTAACTATATCGCATACATCGCTATTTCGCAGTATAATCGATTATTTTCGCATATTTGATCGCTATAACACATCACATCGCACACACTAACACTCACGATGACGTTGAGTGAGGACCTATTCTACCCCCCTTGATAGCAGTGATGTGTCGCAACGCAAACATTAACGCTAACGATGACTCTCGCGTGAGTATTACCCCAATGGTCGTCGTGACGACGATGACAATACGAGCGAGTAGTACCCCGTCAGTCATTGTGGCACAACGCATCGCAAACTCGAAAGCGCACCCGCAATCACGCGCAACTCGATTATCGCAGGATTCAAAATATGGATACGTATATACGACCTTTGTGAATAATTATATTAAATATATATATAATTACGGGTACGAAAATGTGTAACAAAACTATCGCAACGCTCAACGCACGAAACGAAAATTCGAAACCTAACTCGCCGGATCACTTCGATCGAATGACCATTCGACCGAATGGTCATTCGTACGGATGACCATCCGATCGGATGGCCATCCGGTTGGATTGCCATCCGGTCCAACGCTTGGCATCTCCTTTCTCCTCCCTTGCCTATAAATAGCACTTGTCACATCACTTGAACAGTGATGTGACAGCCCTCATCCGACCAGCACGTTCCAGCCCCTTTTTCTCTCGATTTCTCGCAAATCTTATAAGTTTTCGGTCTAATTCATGTACTTCTATAATCTACACACGATTCTACACCTTTCTATCTTTTAAATCTCAACTTTTAACCGTGAAATCTACTGATTTGAGGTGTTCTAGGATGATGTCATCAGGAGTTCATATGAACTTCAAAGTGTGACCTCATTTCACCATGAACAACTCAGATCTTAGTGATTTCCACATGTGTTTACACAAATCCCGTCCAAATCTATGTTACCTAATCAAAGAGTTAAGTGATTTCGGGATAAACATGGGAAACCGTCAAGAACGGCCAGATTTGATAGAACGGGGAGGTTCCCGGCCGTTAGAACGGGTCAGATCTGATGGAATTTTAGTTGTTTAGCACGATATCACACCGTTTCAGTCAAATTGCCATTATTCTTTTCAAAACCATCAAGTTCAAGACGATCAGGACGTCGGAACAAATTGTCGTCCGACCGGACTGCCATCTGATTCAAGCCATCCGGTCGGATTGCACTTGAAACTTTCAAATCATCATCCCAAACGAGTGACCATCTGACTGGATTGCCATCCGATCGGATAGTCACTAGTCAAACATCAACCTAAATGAGTGACCGTCCGACCGGATTACCATCCGATCGGATAGTCACCAGACAATCATCATCCCAAACGAGTGACCATCCGACCGGAATGCCACCCGATCGGATAGTCACTAGTCAAACATCAACCCAAATTTGTGACCGTCCGACCGGATTACCATCCGATAGGATAGTCACCAAATAACCATCATCCCAAACGAGTGACCATCCGACCGGATTGCCATCCGATCGGATAGTCACTAGTCAATTGTTATCCCCAAACGATAGATCATCCGACCGGATTGCCATCCGATCGGATAGCCACTAGTCACTTGTTTGACTTTTCACCGTTTAATGCGCCGCTCATCGCTTACGCTGCCATTCCATGATCAGGCTAACTCAGACGCACTCTCAATCAATTCAATCAAGTTGTGTTTACTTACTGAAAACACACTGTGAGTATACTTGAACCCTTTTTGCTTTTGCACTTTTGGGTGTAACATACGTTGCTATCAAATCGAATCACATCAAATGCTTAAACTTTTTATCACTTGCTAATGACTTACGTGCATATTTATACGTGATGCTAGTTACATATGTGCTAGGACTTATACTCGCGATGTCCCACCATGACTAGTATAGTACTATTGCGCCCGACGGGGTCTAGTTTGCCATCGCGTATTCGAGTATCGAGGACTTAGCTGGTAGTATCGGTTTTGTGAGTATATATGTCGTGTATCCCATTTATATATGTAGGAATTCGCAGCACTTTTAATCTATTCTACTATTACATATCAAACATGTATACTCGCGAATACTTTTGTATTGACTGTATTTTAACGTATGTTGCAGGATTAGACGCAGGCTACATCAAATCAAGCTAGGAAGTCTAGAAACTCAACTAAAATCTAGGTTGTCGGATTCGTATTGTTCGAGACAACACAAAATCTGTGATAACTTATGTGACTGTATTTGTTTATTAGTATGGGATAATGAACGCATTAAATATTGTCGCTAATAGTTGTTATGGATTCTCCTGAGCAATCTGATTCGCCTAGTGCCGCGCCGCGATGATTCCGCCATCGGTTGGGGTGTGACAGTATGAGACATGTTGCTTTAAATAATTGGTAATTATAGTTGTTATGGAAACTTCTTGACAATCTGTTTCGCTCAGTGCCACGCCCTGATGTTTCTGCCATCGGTTGGGGTGTGACAGATTGGTATCAGAGCCATAACTATAGGGAATTAGGCAAAACTCGACCTAGACGGGTCCGATGTCTTAGAAACGACCTAGTCTATAGTTAGGAACCAACAGACCGACTTGTGCATATCCAGTAGGGGTTATGTACGAGCTTACATGCTATTTCTCGCTATTCTCACCTACGCTACACTATCACTGCATTTTAGCTTACGAAAATGAACAAACAATTGGGTCGAGATTAGGTGTGAAAGCCGCAAACTCTCGACTCAATTGATTGTCCGACTCGCATTTTATCAACAAATGGGAGAATTTTGAATTAGGAGTGAAATCCATAATTTGACGCGTAATTCCTCCCTTTATTTTATCAAAAACGGGAACAAGGTTGTTAAGTTAGGGGTGAAACCCGAACCTCGACGACATGTTTCGATCTATTTTGTTATACAAAACTCTCACCAAAGTCTCAACGGACTCCAACGACTTGACGTCACACTGAAACTGAAAGGATACGTGTCACTCGCCCAGATTCGAGGTGAAAGCACAGTCCCGAAGGTCAAAGTATGCTCCGATAGTCCTTATGAATAGTTGAAACACTTTGGTTAGTCAATGTGTATTAAGCCTGAGACAATCTATTATCGATTTTTACGTGTTTCGATTCGGAGCCCGCAACTACTGACTCTGATATTCGTTGATTTTATGTGTTTATGTGCGTATTTACATGTTTATGTGTTTTGATTTCTGGTGATTTATTCGATTTTTGACATTCGCTTTGATCGACACACACACTCGCCCTGTGCATCTACCTCAAAACGCTGACAAATCGCTAAATTATGGACAACCTTATGCTATGATATACGCTTATACTATACTACACGCTATGTCATATGCGATCGCTATTCTCGAACACTCGCGAACTTTGAATAATAGGTTTTTGTATTCTGCCTGCTCCCATGTGCTTCTAGGTGAATTACATGTTTATATGCTTCTGTGCTCTTTTTTTGCTTTTGTGCCTTACATGCTTATGTGCTTATGTGCTTATGTGAATCTTTGGTTTTGTGCCCACGTGTTTGCAAAATTGTGTTCCTGAGCTTTAGTAGCATTAAGACGTGTATGCTGAGATTCGAATGTGTTGTGTCTGAGACCCGTGACGATGTCTGATGCAGACAATGTCAACTTGACCCTCATCTGGACCCTGTCACCCACGACTTTCTCGTCAGGAACAGAGAGAAAAACGCCTTGCTGCCATCGTCGCTAAACAAGTGGCAAAGGTTGTGCCTCAGATCGTGAGTGAAATCTACCAGAATGTTAGCAAATCATCTGAGGAGTCCAGAACCGAAGCTCCTAAAGCTACTCCCAAGACTGCTTTCAGCTTCAAGCAGTTCAAAGCTTGTGGTCCAAAGGAGTTTACTGGCGAAGATGGCCCAACGACTATGTTCCAATGGTTTGATTCCGTCGAAGTCACTCTGCGCCAGAGTGGATGTCCTGAGAATCTCCGTACTCTAAACGCTACCGGCGTCTTCCAGTCCCGCGCACTAGACTGGTGGATGGCCGAGAGAAACAAACGCGGAAATGACGCAGCCTATGAGCTGACGTGGGAAGAGTTGAAGGCCATTTTGATGGATGAATTTTGCCCTCCCCATGAACGCCAAAAGCTGGAGGACGAATTCTGGCATATCCAGCAGAACGATGGAGACAACGCAGCTCTGACTGCTCGCTTTAAGCAGCTCAGCATCATCTGTCCCAATCAAGTGAAGACCCCCGACATGACCATCAAGAAGTACATTCGAGCTCTACCAGACTGTGTTGTGAATTTTGTACATGCTGCAAAACTAGCAACAATCGAAGAGACCTACCTGCTTGGCGCTGAAATCAATGACAAGCGCGTCAAAGCTGGTTTCTGGGATAAAACTTCGAAGAATCTGCACCAAGCTACCACCGCCGCACCAACCGCGGACACCGCCACCGCTCAATCGTCAAAATCCTCATGTCGCAAGAAGAAGAACAACAACAGCAGCTCCAACAACAAGAACTGTGCTGCCACCACCACTGCTGCTCCACTTCAAGCCGTACTGGCTCAGCAGCAGCTCCAGTACCGATCAGCTCCAGCTATCTATGCACCGCCTGCAAAGCGCGCATACACAGGTCCCCACCCTGCTTGCCCAACATGTACTTATCATCATCCGGTGGGTATCGCCTGCCGATTCTGCGTGCATTGCAATATCTACGGCCACTTCACTGCTAATTGCTGTACTGGTCCTCGACAAGCACCAGCTCAAGCCACTGCTCATCAAGCTCTGCTTCCAGCTCCTCAAGGCCAACAAGCGGCTCAGGAACCCACGATCAACGCCAGAGTCTGCTTCTCGTGTGGTGATCCCAACCACTTCGCGAACATGTGCTCGAACAGGGTTGTGAAACAAGAGCCTCAGCAGCAGCAGCAGCAACTGCCTCAACAGCAACAGTAACAAGCCGCCCGCGCCAGAACTTTCAACATCAATGTGCGCCAAGCCCAGGCTAACAACAATGTGGTCAATGGTACGTTCCTTGTGAATGGTATTTATGCTTCATGTTTGTTTGATACTAGAGCCGATAACTGCTTTGTGTCGTTTGAATTCGAGAAGCTCCTTAGTCGTAAGCGTTCCCATCTCCCCTCGACGTTCGATGTCGAAGTCGCCACTGGAAGAACCGTCACTGTCAATTCTGTTCTTCGTGATTTTACTCTTGAGCTCAACAATCACCTCTTCCCAAACGATCTTATTCCGATGCATGGACTTTCTTCGTGAAAACCATGCTGAAGTTGTGTGCTTTGATAAGATGATTCGATTTTTGCTCGTGAATGGTGATTTATTATGTGTTTATAGCGAAACTGCTTCGAAAGGTCTCAAAATCATGTCGTGTGTCCAAGCTAGCAAGTATCTCCGCAAGGAATACAGAGCTTTCTTGGCTAACATTGTAGTAGCGGTGTTACGACCGGTTTGACTCCGAACGATTGCGAACCGACTCGTACGACGTGCGGAATCCGTGTACGAGCAAGACCGAAACACACGAGACGTAATCAATCTGTGATTCTATAAAAGATCTGAAATCGTACAATCACGTGAATCACCTCTTTTGCACTTTCTCTCTCTCTACTTTCTCTCTCTAGGATCCAAGCTCTCCAAAGTAGCAAATGAGCAAAAGTCTAAAATGAGAACACTAAGTTCTCTATTTATAAGCCAAGGGACATAATGAGATATCTCATTATTTACACAAATGCCACCTTGCCTTTTACTAAAATATAACACTATAAGCACTAAACTTAATCTATTTCTGCTACGGTCTTGAGATGACGGAGGCGATAGACATACTGCACTAACAGACTCCCCCTTGGATATTGCCGCAGTCAATCTCAAACATTTAGACTCGTAGCTTCTTTTCCTTCTCTCTCTTTAGCTCGAACAAAATCCCCGTGGATCTGTCTTCAGCTCCAGCTCCCCCTTTCGATAGACTCTTCAGGCTCCCCCTTTCGTCAAGCTTCCGTGCTTTGGGATCGACACCTGGCTTTCCGGTTACAAGCTCTTCTGGGAAAAGTATCCTGGCGCCTATGCACGCTTCCCTTTGCGTTGAGCTTGTCTTCAGACTCCCCCTTAGATTCGGCTATAGGGATCGTAGTCTGGTACAATATCTGCAACACTCATACATTTATAAGTAAAACATTTTTAGATTTCCAGGTATCGTAACCTGGCTCCATCAAACTTTCTAAATCAAGATCCTGGGACTAAGATATAATAATATGAAATATATCCAGGATTACTTGAATCTCTCCCCCTATCAACAATCTTCAAAAGATTTGGCAGTTTCAACGAACCGGATCGGAAACTGGTTCTTTTACAGATTTTAACAATATAAGCATCCAAATCCCTCACAGTTAATCATCCAAGTCCAAATTAATGACCTTGGAGATATCACAAACTGTTTTTGATTTTTGATTTTAAAACATCAAGTTTCAAATTAATGAACTTGTTTTATTTTCAGAAACACAATCAGCATACTTAGATTTTGAAACTCAGTTCTCAGACATCGGTTGTCGAAAATAAAACAGAAATCAAAATCTTTTTGTACTTTTCTGAAAATGTAAAACAGTAAAGAAATATTTACAAACATATTTACAGACACTATTTTTGTTTGAGTTCGCGTCAGAGGATCATATCAGTTTTTGACAAGTCACAAGTACCATTGAGCTTAGTTACACATTAAGAATTAAACAACTCACTTAGATTGTTGATATATTGTTCCACTTAAATTTTCACACAAATTCCAACTGATTCAGGATACGAATTAGATGTATTAAGAACTTAAACTTATTCATGTGTCCCACCTCTTGAATATACTCCCGTATCCAGAATCCCAATAATCAGTCTTACAGGTGAGTATACTACAATGATATCTGTACATAAATTAGGTATGCGAGGGCCGAGGGATCTCAGATCGATACTTCCGTATACGCAGAGAGATATCAGCTTCGACTTTACAGAATGTCCCCTTTTAGAGGATCGTTTAGCTACAACAGCAGCGACTATCAATTTTATTGTTTTATCGGCATGCTGAGGGTTTATGCTATGTTTCAAGCATTTGCAGAAAGTATTATCCAAGGACTAGGTCAGAACTACCGTTCAGCAGAAGTCCCGGAATAATACCCCAGACATCATTGAGTATAAAGACCTAGTATATCAGATTATGAGACCTTTCAAATGAGATTTCAGGGGTTACCTATATATCCAAGTAGTGTTCCCCACGAAATAAGCAAGTTGGAATTTAAGTTTATATCCCGAAAAAGTTTACTAAATGTATAAAAATCTACCGACACATCATCAGTGAGACTGTTTAACGCTATATAATCATTACATTTCTTTAGCATACTGTAACTGTCTACTGATGTACTATCATTTCCTCTTTTTACACAAAAATTCAATTTTGAATTTTTATCATGTTTTTGACTTTTTCAAATTT
This sequence comes from Helianthus tuberosus, assembly GCA_030545235.1. Lineage (NCBI taxonomy): Eukaryota > Viridiplantae > Streptophyta > Magnoliopsida > Asterales > Asteraceae > Helianthus > Helianthus tuberosus. Next base: position 22,113 of record JARYGA010042206.1, on the reverse strand, counting down.
TCTAATGTTTTTTGGATTTTCTGACAATATTACTCACCCTAAAATTCAAAATCATTTTAAAAAAATTTGAGAAACCGATACTGATCGCTTTGTCTCGCCATCCATTTTCTGCATCACATGCACTGATTTGCAGAAAAATATAACGTACCCCCATGATATACAACACATTGATTTTTTACAGTTTGAAAACCGTTTTTCAATCTTGTGAAATTAATCATGTTTGTTCAGCCGTGAGGGTTTCGGCGTATTCAATCAAAGCATATTTTTTGTTTTTCAAACTAAAAACATATTTTTGGTTTTTAATTTTTCAAATTTTTAGGGTTTTTGAAATATTGTTTATTTATGTACAGAAAACAAACAAACTCCCTGTTCAACCAAACCAGGGTTCAGCAGCCTCTTCTTCTTGTGCCAGGCTGCTCTGATTTCCATTCTCACAGTCTTCAGTTTTCTTGAGCACCTGCACATTTACACTTACTCAATCACTTGAACAATTTAGCCCAGGCCTGCTTGACCTTAGGCATTTCAACACAATAAACTTCATTCAATGCCGGAAAGTCTTTGTCGTCTTTCACAAAGACCTTATCAACTTTGACTTCAACTTTTTCATCTTTTACAAAAATCATCGGTTACTTAATACTCCATGTCTGGCCTTTCGGAGTACCTCTTTTTGTCACACCCCGACCGCGTAAAACAACAAATCGCGGCGGAAACATCGGGGCGTGTTGCAACAGAATTAATGTTTCGTAACCATGGATACCAAAAAGTGTTTCGTTTTATTAAACATTGAATAATTACATCGTCTTGAAATCTAAATACACTATTTAAACATAGTCTATCATTGTTATTGAGTCACTAAGGCCTTGTCCAGTCCTATGTGAGCATGCATCTTATCAATCGATATCATTCAACAATACCTGAAACATATGTGAAAACGAGGTCAGCAAAGAAATGCTGGCGAGTACATAGGTTTTGTAGGAGTGTCGAAATCATGGCTAGTTTAGACGTTGCAATACTTTATTTAAAAACCTTGTTTTGAAAAGAGTATAATATTGCAACTTAATTAACCAACTCAAATCAAGCGAGTTATAATTTGTAAAACCTCGTAGCCATGACTCTTAACCCAAAAACATTTGTTTTAGTAAATTATTTGAAAAACAATGATAAGTTCAGGTGATATGTATAAATAAGAGAATAATGCATGATTAAATGAATAACCATGTAAAATGAGTTTGTATAAGATAAGTTGTTTGTAAATAAATGTCTTGTGAAAAGTATGTTACTTGTATAAAATGTTCTATGTCTCAAACTGAAATGATTCAAATAACGCTACAATATGTAATACCATACAAACACTTATATATAGGAAGTACCAGCGGCGTATCCACCATGCTTGTATCATATTCCACACGCATTGTTACTTAATCACTTAATCCAAACCAAACCACCAAAATAATGTTCATGCCCAAATGTAAATCATGTAATATGTATAACCAAAATAATATCGTATATCGCTTTGAAGCCAATCGTTTACCCAATCGTTAAAACATCGTGTGAAACCCAATCGTAAATCGTTTAATTCGTTTTAGGTCGTGAAACTACTTATAAGGTCGTCTCGCTAATAACATTCAAACCTTCGTGAGTTTCGTCGCTTCTCGTTTTCGTCGCTTCTCGTTTTCGTATTAACAAACCTCCATAGGGTAAGTTAATAATTACAGATTCAGTCGCTACCTACCATACCCACACATAACCACGGGTGTAGTAAATAACGGGATTTGTCAGATCCTATGGTACCATAACCTAATACTGGTCGGCTTGATCATTGCTAATGAATGTCATTTGTTATGTAACTACAACCAACAAGTTTGTTCACTTTATGAAATCGTTATTAGTTTTGTATAAATCGTCTTAATCGTTTTTGAAACCATCGTTATAACATCGAAAACATTTAGCACATATGAGTCACCCCAAAACAATTGAAAGCAGTAAAATAGGGGAAAATGTACTCGCCTGAGAATGCTTGGAGGTCTTGAACAACAACCAAACAAAGCTAGAGAGAGCACGGAATCAGTCGGCAAATCTAAACTATATAAATAAACCGGACTTAAATCGGGAGATCGGATAGGATGAGGCTTGGTAAACCAAATGAGTATTGGAACTCATATGATATGGTTTAACAAGGCCTACATACTACAATGAAACCAAACCTAAGTGCTTTCGACCCATCGCGACCCATTAAGGTAACATATGCTACTTTAACGTGTCGTGCGCGTGAAACGCGTTCGGACCGTCTAACTAGTCCTATGACAAGTGTTATATGCCTAAACATATTACATAATCAGTTATGTGACAAAGGTTTAGGTTACATATGCTTAATTACCAATTATACATGAAAAGGGTATTCTGGTAATTTACCTAAGGCATATAAACTACCTATCATACAACTACTTAAACGATGTGACCATAGGGTATAACCTCGGAAGGTTATTCCCTACCTACTATGGTCACCTACTGTATTTGGTCGGATCCTAATGATCGACCAAATGGGTCGGGTTCGAAGGTATAGGCGATTTATTAGATCGCCTACCCTACGACCCTATACAACGTGGTAATCAGTGGGCATAGTCCCAAGGGACTATAACCAACGTGATTACACTCACGTTGCGAAGTTCAAACGAACTTCGCATTGACCATTACTGGTCAACGCTGAAAGTCAAACAAAGTTTGACTTTCTGACTCGAAAAGCAGTAAAATAAGGAAAAGAACGAAAGAATACTTACGGAGGGTCCCCGAATGCTAACCCAGATCAAAATAGCTCAGGTATGAAACGAAGGTTCCAACTTAGAGCCCAAATGATCAGATTTGTGAGAAATGAAGAAAAGGGGGTGGGGTATTTATAGATTTCGGGTAACCGTTAAGATCGTTTCTTGAATAACGTGCCTTAATCGGAACCGTACACTTGTCACAAAGGTTATGGAGCCACATATGCTCCTTAACTTTGTGACACATCAACTTAAAACATGTGGTTAAGGATTAATTGGTTGCAACTTGTATCAAAAACAATGAATCTGGTCAGATCATGCAGTCGCGTAGCGCTACTGCCAAGGCATGAGGCAGTCGCGCTACGCTAGCACTCCCCTGATTCAGAAATGTTTCAAAAGTGGCAAGAATGGTCCCTGCACGTGTTTAAGGCCTTTTTCGATGCGTTTGAACCCCGTTAACCTCATTTTAAGGCTCTAAAATGAAGTTAAAGTATAGGGAACTCAAAACATGCTCAAAAATATGCCGGAGGTTGGTTCGTTTGGCCGTACGAACGCGATGTTCGCTTAATTACGACGGAATGCGCATAAGCGCGAAAAACGATCCAAATGACGCGACGAATGGATTTTTCTTAAGGCGAACACTAAAATATAATGTAGTCATCCTTACATAAATTTTTGGATGTCCAGATGTATTCAGAACGTAAGTTATGCGCGAAAATGCAAACTTGTGCACTTTTTGACACTTTTAGTCCCTGAATGACACAAAAGTTTATTTTAGCACACCGAACCCCTCAAAGCCTATTTCTAAGCTATGTAAAGGATATTTATGGTATGTTTAACTTATGGTCATGTTCTGGAATGTCTGTTACAGTTCAAATTGGCATACTTTCGCAGTTTGTCAAATTTAGTCCCTGTAAGCGAATTAGCTTATTTTTGCCATACCAAAGCCTTCAAAACTTATTTCTAAGTTATGTAAGGGCTATTTAAGGTATGTTAAGCCTATGTCACTATTCCGGAGTGTTTGTTGCATTAAACTGGTTATATTTACGCATCGGTGCGCGTATAACCTTCCAGAAAGCGATTTAGAGTTTGGAATTGAACAAAAATTGATATGTGTAAATGATACACACATTTTTACAAATCCCCAAGTATGAAATATAATATTTCATTGGTTCGGTATTTGTTTGATGGCCGTGAAGGCACAGGTGTTACAGTCTCCCCTACTTTAGGAAATTTCGTCCCGAAATTTATTTAGAGGAAACTTGTGAGAGCTTGAAAACATGAAGTTGAAAAGATCGAAAAATATTGGTTAGGTTTCTGAACTTCTAGTAACCTTAATAACATTATGCTTGCAATGTAAGAGGGACACTTATATACAAGTATATGAAGCGTCATTGGTGCGTCCACCATGCCTCCATTACATTGTTCTCATTTTGTTATTGTTGTCACTATCGGTTCTTTCACATAATAAACCTTACTAGATTTCTGTGCACTAAATTTCATAATTATGTGCGCATCCATAATTAGAGGATTCCTTGCACAGTTCACACAGTCTATTTTATAATGTGTAGGGTAAAACCAAATGAACAATCCTGTGATGAGCGTGACTTAGACCGCCATAGAGTCCTTTAGACTAAATCAATAAATGATTTAAATAGACTATCAAGGAGTCTGTCCAGCTACATCACTAGATGTCGTTCTTTAACCAAATTGTGAATCAATCTTTTTTATTAGACCACTAAAGGGTCTCTAATGAATCATGGAGCAGTACTATATAATCCAAGGGTCTTAACTATTACATAGAAGCCCATTAAGGATTTAAGGTAGTACCTTTTGAATATCCTGCTACGAATCTCTCATATGAAGATATGAAAAGATCCTGCGAGGATTTGGATAACGAATATCCAGAGTATACAAAAACACAAAAATCATAGAGGAGAACATATAAACACATATCATATAACCACAAAATTGTTTAACTAGAAGTTTGTTCTGCTAACAGAGTACATGTATTTAAAGCACACTAGAAATCCATCTCGTGGATTTCATTTGGTACTTTAAACATTATCAAGAATCTAACTATAAAGATAGAAAGATCTTTAAAAGAAAGAATTCGATTTCGATTTTAAGGAACCGAAATGTTCGAATTTAGGTATATGAGGAATCCAATTAAGGACTCTGATTTGAATGATGATCATCCACAAGGATCTAATTGTGAAGATAAAAAGATCCCTTATGGATTTTAGAAGTTGAAGATGTTTTGATACCTTGCACTGGACGTGCTTATGTCAAAACATGAAGTAAAAATGCTTATGAAGTTGAGATGCCTGATATGTCAAGGCGACATATGAAGCGGAATTTGAAGGTTAAGTCAATGTATGAGGAAAATATTTTTGAAAGCTATGCATGGGGTTCTTTTAAGAAAAAGGTGTTTAACGTTTTTGAAACCTTATATATAATACTTTTGAAATAAAGTAGGTGTATTAGGTAGATATATTTACAAAAAATGTTTTTAAAATCATGCGAGATGAATTTTGAAATTATGTATAAGGTTTTTGAAAGACATGAATGATGCTTTTCGAAATCATGCACTTGATCAGAAAATGTATTGTGTTAATATTGTCTTCAGACTATATGAAATATTTTGAAATTAGAAAGGTTGGTTTTGATAACATGGCCAATGTTTTTGAAATAACACAGACAATGCATCTAGAAAAATTGTTTTCAAACTATATGAAATGTTTTGAGATCATGAAGATTGTTTTGAAATACTGGTACTGTGTATGTTGAAAAATCAAAACGTAATGGGTATGAGATTTGAAAATACCCTTAGTTATCTAACCAAGGATTTAAAGGCACAGATGTGCGAAAAGCACGATTACTCATAATGTCACTAAATTTTCTGTACTTTGTTTCTTAGAGTGAAACGAGTACTTAAAATTTTCGAGGGAATCATGAGCAATCATTTGAGAGAGAGAAATCACAAGAGTAGGTTGTAAGGTACATAGTTCCTTGATGTAGGTATCATAGGAAAAGCCATACACACCTAGCAGGGGGTTGAGCTGGTTGGTTGGGGACTGCTTTACCATTGTGAGTGACCATGGCGAAGTTCTGAGAAGCCTTTCGCTTCTTTGACTTCTTAGGGGATCGTTCATCCATGGTCCTTGATTCCTCGATTGGTTTCTTGGCTGATGGTGCTGTCACCTGACTAGGTCCTGCCTGTCTTGGTGACTCTTTGAGTGGCTTCATCCTGGAGATGATACATGGCAGTAGCTAATTCAACAGTCTTCAGGGCTACTTCGCCTATTCGCTGAGCGAATTTTGGCTGCTTGCTCAGATATCTGGGCGTCATCGTGATGAAGAGACATTCTTGAAGAAAAAGAAAGGCATAGGGAGAAACAGGTGAAACATTATTGGACAATCAAAACAGAATGATAACGCATGAAGATTGCGATCATTTGTTTGTTACCTAAGGCAAACAAATGAGACGGTGACTGATCAAAGTAAATGGGTCAAAAATAATGTATCGCGAAGACATGCTCGCCTAATAAGTGAACACTCTTCCCAAGAATTCCCAGGTAAGCACAACTGGTCTCGCGTCTGATGAGATGTATACGAAGTGCTTGCCTAGCCAGAAAACCCAGAATACAGGCATTCACCCTTCCAGTTTGCACGTGTTCACATTATTTAAAACCCAAAACCTTGACGAAGTTTTGAAAACTCAAAGAGGTTCAAAACCATATAATAGAGAGTTCAAAACCTTACAATAGAGGGTTCAAAACCTAGTAATCAATCATCCTAGAACAGATGATTAATTTTCAAAGCGGTTTTGAAATATATGTTCTTGTTGTGGTCGTCGCCTAAGGATAGGTGACGGTATTGTTTTATGACTAAACGCAAGTAAACTCGCGTTAGGGTCCTAAGAAGGTTATAGACTAGGTCAAAGCATTACTAATTACTAATAACCTAATTCCCTATAACCATTGGCTCTGATACCATCTTTTCTGTCACACCCCGACCGCGTAAAACAACAAATCGCGGCGGAAACATCGGGGCGTGTTGCAACAGAATTAATGTTTCGTAACCATGGATACCAAAAAGTGTTTCGTTTTATTAAACATTGAATAATTACATCGTCTTGAAATCTAAATACACTATTTAAACATAGTCTATCATTGTTATTGAGTCACTAAGGCCTTGTCCAGTCCTATGTGAGCATGCATCTTATCAATCGATATCATTCAACAATACCTGAAACATATGTGAAAACGAGGTCAGCAAAGAAATGCTGGCGAGTACATAGGTTTTGTAGGAGTGTCGAAATCATGGCTAGTTTAGACGTTGCAATACTTTATTTAAAAACCTTGTTTTGAAAAGAGTATAATATTGCAACTTAATTAACCAACTCAAATCAAGCGAGTTATAATTTGTAAAACCTCGTAGCCATGACTCTTAACCCAAAAACATTTGTTTTAGTAAATTATTTGAAAAACAATGATAAGTTCAGGTGATATGTATAAATAAGAGAATAATGCATGATTAAATGAATAACCATGTAAAATGAGTTTGTATAAGATAAGTTGTTTGTAAATAAATGTCTTGTGAAAAGTATGTTACTTGTATAAAATGTTCTATGTCTCAAACTGAAATGATTCAAATAACGCTACAATATGTAATACCACACAAACACTTATATATAGGAAGTACCAGCGGCGTATCCACCATGCTTGTATCATATTCCACACGCATTGTTACTTAATCACTTAATCCAAACCAAACCACCAAAATAATGTTCATGCCCAAATGTAAATCATGTAATATGTATAACCAAAATAATATCGTATATCGCTTTGAAGCCAATCGTTTACCCAATCGTTAAAACATCGTGTGAAACCCAATCGTAAATCGTTTAATTCGTTTTAGGTCGTGAAACTACTTATAAGGTCGTCTCGCTAATAACATTCAAACCTTCGTGACTTTCGTCGCTTCTCGTTTTCGTCGCTTCTCGTTTTCGTATTAACAAACCTCCATAGGGTAAGTTAATAATTACAGATTCAGTCGCTACCTACCATACCCACACATAACCACGGGTGTAGTAAATAACGGGATTTGTCAGATCCTATGGTACCATAACCTAATACTGGTCGGCTTGATCATTGCTAATGAATGTCATTTGTTATGTAACTACAACCAACAAGTTTGTTCACTTTATGAAATCGTTATTAGTTTTGTATAAATCGTCTTAATCGTTTTTGAAACCATCGTTATAACATCGAAAACATTTAGCACATATGAGTCACCCCAAAACAATTGAAAGCAGTAAAATAGGGGAAAATGTACTCGCCTGAGAATGCTTGGAGGTCTTGAACAACAACCAAACAAAGCTAGAGAGAGCACGGAATCAGTCGGCAAATCTAAACTATATAAATAAACCGGACTTAAATCGGGAGATCGGATAGGATGAGGCTTGGTAAACCAAATGAGTATTGGAACTCATATGATATGGTTTAACAAGGCCTACATACTACAATGAAACCAAACCTAAGTGCTTTCGACCCATCGCGACCCATTAAGGTAACATATGCTACTTTAACGTGTCGTGCGCGTGAAACGCGTTCGGACCGTCTAACTAGTCCTATGACAAGTGTTATATGCCTAAACATATTACATAATCAGTTATGTGACAAAGGTTTAGGTTACATATGCTTAATTACCAATTATACATGAAAAGGGTATTCTGGTAATTTACCTAAGGCATATAAACTACCTATCATACAACTACTTAAACGATGTGACCATAGGGTATAACCTCGGAAGGTTATTCCCTACCTACTATGGTCACCTACTGTATTTGGTCGGATCCTAATGATCGACCAAATGGGTCGGGTTCGAAGGTATAGGCGATTTATTAGATCGCCTACCCTACGACCCTATACAACGTGGTAATCAGTGGGCATAGTCCCAAGGGACTATAACCAACGTGATTACACTCACGTTGCGAAGTTCAAACGAACTTCGCATTGACCATTACTGGTCAACGCTGAAAGTCAAACAAAGTTTGACTTTCTGACTCGAAAAGCAGTAAAATAAGGAAAAGAACGAAAGAATACTTACGGAGGGTCCCCGAATGCTAACCCAGATCAAAATAGCTCAGGTATGAAACGAAGGTTCCAACTTAGAGCCCAAATGATCAGATTTGTGAGAAATGAAGAAAAGGGGGTGGGGTATTTATAGATTTCGGGTAACCGTTAAGATCGTTTCTTGAATAACGTGCCTTAATCGGAACCGTACACTTGTCACAAAGGTTATGGAGCCACATATGCTCCTTAACTTTGTGACACATCAACTTAAAACATGTGGTTAAGGATTAATTGGTTGCAACTTGTATCAAAAACAATGAATCTGGTCAGATCATGCAGTCGCGTAGCGCTACTGCCAAGGCATGAGGCAGTCGCGCTACGCTAGCACTCCCCTGATTCAGAAATGTTTCAAAAGTGGCAAGAATGGTCCCTGCACGTGTTTAAGGCCTTTTTCGATGCGTTTGAACCCCGTTAACCTCATTTTAAGGCTCTAAAATGAAGTTAAAGTATAGGGAACTCAAAACATGCTCAAAAATATGCCGGAGGTTGGTTCGTTTGGCCGTACGAACGCGATGTTCGCTTAATTACGACGGAATGCGCATAAGCGCGAAAAACGATCCAAATGACGCGACGAATGGATTTTTCTTAAGGCGAACACTAAAATATAATGTAGTCATCCTTACATAAATTTTTGGATGTCCAGATGTATTCAGAACGTAAGTTATGCGCGAAAATGCAAACTTGTGCACTTTTTGACACTTTTAGTCCCTGAATGACACAAAAGTTTATTTTAGCACACCGAACCCCTCAAAGCCTATTTCTGTCACACCCTGGCTTTGCGGAAGCGTGGTTAGTTTTGGTGTGACTTCTTAATACCATAGCTTAATCATAACAAAGCTATATGAATTTAAAAACCATGCAAGTCATCATTAAGTTAAAAATCAACAAACATTACCATTGTTTAATGCGGACATACTCTAGTATCCATAACCTTGTTCAATAACATTACAACTTAAAATAAAACATAAACGTGATTTAGGGATTATGCCTTGTCCAGGAAAGAGGCACAACCCTAAACCTAGATGACTTCATGAAAGGTTGCAGCGGAAAACGTTCATACCGTGCCAGAATCCGTTAATTTCCTGAAATACATGTGAGTTGAAAAATCAACAATAATGTTGAGCGAGTTCATGTGCAAGTGAGTAAGTAAAACACTTGTAAGTATAAAAAGTTTCCTGGTATGTAGCAGTGTAAGAGGACTTGTGATCACCAATGGTTTGCAAGGCCATTAGCATGTCGTGAAATGCAAGTAAGTAAGATACAACCCTAGCTGATTTTGCGTTGGGTACCAAGTCACTCCGGATCCGTTCTGTTAGTCCTCTGAGAGGCCTGTTCTGTTGGACCGGGAGCTGGGCTCGCTACACCCAAATAGATCTACCGCTCGAGTCCCTCGGTGTTCTAACTACCCATTCACATGATCTAAACCTCCTTACGTTATTCATACCGTGTATAAAGTACTTGTAAACAAAGTAACATGTATTTCACCCCCGCGGTTAAGTAAACTGAAAACAGTTAGAGAAAAGGGGGGACATGAACTCACAGTGGATGCGTAAACTCTATCAAGCGTCTCTGAAGCAGTAATCTGTGCAACGACCTACAAGTGCTAATTCTATTAGACGGACGGCCGTGCTTTAGCTTTACAGTTTATGTTTGCGGGAAATAGTTAGACAACTATTTCGTATTACATTTTGTATATGCTTGATAGTTATTCTCCTTCCCAAGGATGGGGGATACAATACATGTGCGTAAGTTACGTTTTATCAATCTTGTGGTAATGTAATTACCGGTGTAACTTATATGTTTGTGGAAGCGTTCGCAAAGTTTTGGAATCATTAACGCTTGTAAATATTATTTTCACCCTAAAATAATATTTATGTATTTCACAAAATAATCATAAACAGTGTTGTGACAAATATATTTATCACGTTAATCTTTGTGAAAATCCCACCTCCGAATGTTTAGTAAAATATAGTACTGGCGAAATTTATGTTTCAAAAGTATGCCCAAAAATAGTTGTAACACTTGTTGTGTAAAAAGTCTAAGTGTTAGGTTTTTAGAAAATTTCGCCAGAGTTTCCTCTGTAACTGGAGGTGGCCACGCTTTCAAGCGTATCATTTTCTTTTAACAAATCAACTCAATCAACTTCTTTATTCAATCAAACAATTTCCGACACATCAAACTAGTCAACAAGTATGTAAATTTGCATAATCGCATGAACTTGCAGTTTTTCCGCATTAATAATGTAAATCATCCTTATATATGTAGATTTCTATATAGGGTAACTTTAATCTCGTAAAAACCTCGTGTTTAGAGAAAACCGTCTTTACAACTTCTAGTAACAAGTGACAAATACATTACTTTGTCGGATTTCTTTATTTTACAAGTGTCTATACACTTGTGGTTTATAAAATCATATTTATTAGTGCAAGATCAATCTTTAGAAAAACATGATTTCTTTAAAGTGTGGTCTTTCAAAAATACCACTTGCGGATACGTAGATCCGCTAGTTTTAAACACCATTTTACCGGTTAAAATACTTTTACACAAGTAAAATATTTCTCTACAAGTTCATGTCTCTAAAATGTGGTAGTGTTTCACTTTTAACCCTTGTATCTTTAAAAAACAAGCTTATGTGAAGATACGTGATTTTACAAAGTCGGGTTAAACGAAGTTTCGAGCTACCACATTATAGATCGGGTCACAATAAGCACAAATTTCAAGTCCTACGACTTTTACACAAGTTATACGCTATTAACCACCATTTTTATGATTTTACTAGACTTTAAAGTTCCATCTTTCAATATAACGAGATTCAACCGACAAATATCCTTTTAACCACTTTAGATGAGTGTAAAAAAACGAGTTTTAAAGGTTATACCTCTAGCTCAAGGCTAGGGAAGATCTTTGACGAAAATCGCGTGGATAAAAGCCAACGAGAGTGGTCCTTCGCGTTCCGCTTGCACCAAAGCTCCTTATACGTGTCTTGTGATGTTTGAATGGTCTTGGAATGATGGAACAAGAACCGAAAATGGTGATGGTGGTGTGGATGGGGTTCGGCCGAGAGCCACAAGAAGAGAGGAGAGAGTGATTTTGTTTGTGAAGTTAAGTGGTAATCTCATGTGTTAGTGGTGTGTATTTATAGAAGGATTAGGGTGCTATTGTCCATTGGTCTCTATGTAGTGATGATATTAGACAACCTAGGATTTAACAAGATCTAGCAAGATTGCAAGTACCTTTTGTGCTCCCTAGGTAACCGATCGGTTGGGGGGGGGGGTCCTCTTGTTCGATTTTAAGTAGAAGGTTAGGGGTTTAGTTATGTTAAATAAGTTAGTTTAGGTTTAAACTCCGTTAGTTATGTGTAACATGTTATGGCGGGTGTTAGGGTAATCAGGGACCCTAACTGGCTCAGAAAAAGAGTGATAATAAAAAAAATAGTAAAGTTTTCATGTGCCGGGTAAAGTCCGGGTGTTCGGTTGGATAGTAATCCGTTAAAGTGTTACAAAAGACTTTAAAGTGTCGTTATTATATTTTTAGTGACACATTTTGTTTTCCCGACACTTTAGAAAGTGTCTAGTAATATTTTCTCATTTTTGGCACTTTACTAGTCAGCTAGAAGCTGGTTAAATTATTTAAAGTGCTGTGTTTGGTACTTAAAGTACGTTTTTGGCACATCCGAATCAGTGTATCTTATCCCTAGAGACGCGGTAACACAACCCTTATATCCTACACTCACTACCAGTGTAGTCAAAATATATGAGGCTCTTAACAGGCCTTGAGGCAGTATTTGCCTGATGCTGGTTATATCAGCATGTCCACTGTGTATCCGTTTAGTGCTACTGTGCTTTTTGTGCATCAAGTTTGTCACTAGGGTTCAGTATGTAATTAATGTAGTGACAGCAAATAAGGTATGATGCAAGTAAGTGCATGTATCAGTATGCAGGTAGCAGTTTATCAGCTAGTTTCAATCAAGCACAGAAATCAAGTAATAATTAATCATTAATTAAGTTGTACGGATACCTGGTTTTGTGCGGGTTGTCACATTCTCCCCCCGTTAAATAAATTTCGTCCCGAAATTTAAGTTCTGCTTGTAGATGCAGTGTTCTTGGGAAATAGGTGGGGGTATTTCTCTTTCATTCGGTCCTCACGTTCCCATGTGAATTCAGGACCATGTCTGGCATTCCAACGTACCTTGACGAGTTTGACACTGCTCCGGCGGGTCTTGCTAACTTTCCAATCCGTGACCTCGACAGGTTCTTCAACGAAGTGGAGCGTGTCGTCAATATGAATCTCGTTGATAGGAATGGCAACGTCGACTCGAGTTGGACTTTTCTTTAAATTGGATACATGAAATGTATCGTGAACACCATTTAGTTCAGCGGGTAGGTCCAACTTGTATGCTACCGTCCCGATTCTTTCTAGAATTCTAAAGGGACCAATGTAGCGTGGATTCAACTTTCCTCGCTTTCCAAAGCGCGCTACCCCTTTCCAGGGTGAAACCTTCAATAATACCATCTCTCCGACTTGGAAGTCCACATGCTTCCGGTTTGGATCCGCGTAGGCCTTTTGCCGGTGGCGAGCGGCTTCGATGCGTTTGAGTATTTGCGCGATCTTATCTGTCGTCTCTTGGACGATCTCGGGACCAGCAAGTTGCCTATCACCTGCGTCAGACCAACATAGTGGGGATCGGCACTTGCGTCCGTATAGGGCTTCAAAAGGCGCAACACCAATACTGGTGTGGTAGCTGTTGTTGTACGAAAATTCGACCAAGGGTAAGTGTTTATCCCAGCTACCTCCTAAATCCATGACACATGCCCTCAGCATGTCTTCCAATGTTTGTATCGTTCGCTCGCTCTGGCCGTCAGTTTGCGGATGGAACGCAGTGCTCAGATTCAATTGTGAGCCAAAAGATTCTTGGAAAGATTGCCATATTCTTGACACAAATCTTCCGTCTCTATCAGAGATGATCGAGAGTGGTACTCCATGTCGTGCTACGATCTCTCTCATGTAAATTTCCGCAAGTTTACTAGTACTGTCTTTCTCCCTGATTGGCAGAAAATGTGCGGACTTTGTTAGGCGGTCTACAATCACCCAAATCATATCATGGCCTCTTGGCGTTCTTGGCAGTTTTGTAACAAAATCCATTGAGATTTGTTCCCATTTCCATTTGGGAATCTCAGGTTGTTGCAGAAGTCCCGAAGGCTTCTGGTATTCTGCCTTGACCTTTGCGCACGTTAAACATTTGCTCACATAGACGGCAACGTCGCCTTTCATCCTAGGCCACCAATAGTAATCTTTAAGATCCTGGTACATCTTATCCGATCCAGGGTGGATAGAGTACCGTGACTTGTGCGCTTCGTCGAAAATAACTTCCCTTAATCCACCAAACAGAGGAACCCAAATCCTTTTCTCAAAATGTAACGTCCCTTCCTCGTTTGGTACCAACAGCTTCTCCATTCCCCGGAGATATTCTTCCTCAAGGTTTCCCTTCTTGAGAGCTTCCTTTTGTGCAGCACGAATGCGCGAGGGAAGGTCGGTTCGTACAATCATTTCCAAAGCTCTAACCCTTATGGGTTTGATTCTTTCTTTACGACTTAGGGCATCGGCTACTACGTTCGCCTTTCCCGGGTGATACTTGATCTCGCAGTCGTAATCGTTCAGCAATTCAACCCATCGTCTCTGTCTCATATTCAGCTCTTTCTGGTTAAATATATGTTGCAGGCTCTTGTGATCTGTGAAAATTGTGCATTTCGTACCATACAGGTAGTGTCTCCAGATCTTTAAAGCGAAAACTACTGCGCCAAGCTCTAAATCGTGGGTGGTATAATTCTTCTCGTGCACTTTCAGCTGGCGTGATGCGTAAGCAATGACCTTTTGGCGTTGCATCAACACACATCCCAATCCCTGACGCGATGCGTCGCAGTATACCACAAAATCGTCGGTACCTTCCGATAGAGCTAAGATTGGCGCGTTGCAGAGCTTATCTTTCAATATCTGAAACGCTTCGTCCTGTTTGATTCCCCAATCAAACGTCTTATCCTTCTGGGTCAGGAGCGTCAACGGTTGAGCGATTTTTGAAAAATCCTCGATGAACCTTCGATAGTAGCCAGCCAAACCCAAGAATTGTCGAATCTCGGTTGGCGTTGTAGGCGTCTCCCAATTCTTGATCGCCTCGATCTTTGTGGGATCAACATGAATTCCATCTCCATTAACCACATGTCCAAGAAACTGGACTTCGCGTAGCCAAAACTCGCACTTGGAGAATTTGGCGTACAGCTGTTCCTTCTTTAGCAGCTCTAGTATGGTTCTAAGATGTTGTTCGTGTTCAGCCTTCGTCTTAGAGTAAATCAGGATGTCGTCGATGAATACAATCACGAACTTGTCTAAGTATGGCTTGCAAACTCTATTCATCAAGTCCATAAACACTGCAGGCGCATTGGTTAAACCAAATGGCATCACGAGGAACTCGTAGTGTCCATAACGAGTTCGGAAGGCTGTTTTCGGAATACTTTCCTCCTGTATCCTTAATTGATGGTATCCAGATCGAAGATCGATCTTAGAGTAACAGCTTGAACCTTGAAGTTGATCGAACAGATCGTCGATCCTTGGCAGTGGATACCTGTTCTTTATCGTCAGCTTGTTCAATTCTCTGTAGTCAATACACATACGGAAACTTCCGTCCTTCTTCTTGACAAACAAGACCGGAGCTCCCCAAGGCGAGAAGCTTGGTCGGATAAAACCTTTATCTAACAGCTCCTGGAGCTGTGTTGACAATTCCTGCATCTCTGATGGAGCAAGTCTGTATGGTGCCTTAGCCACAGGCGCGGCGCCTGGAACTAAGTCAATGTGAAACTCCACTTGCCTCTGAGGTGGCAGTCCAGGTAAGTCTTCTGGGAAGACTTCTGGATACTCCCTTACGACAGGGATGTCTTCGATTGTTGGCTCGGCGGCCTTCTTGTCTACGATGTGTGCCAGAAAAGCAACACATCCTTTCCGTAAACACTTCCTTGCCTTCAAGCAGCTGATGAACCTTAGCGGTGTGTCACGCTTCTCTCCGTGAACCACAATTGTCTCACCATCGTCAGTTGGGATACGAACAACTTTCTCGTGACATACTATCTCCGCCTTGTTCTTGGATAACCAATCCATTCCTACTACCACGTCGAAGCTTCCCAATGGGACCGGTAGTAGATCCAGAGTAAACTCGCGTTCTCCCAATTCTATCACACAACCTCTGATTACTTCGTCGGCTCCAACTAACTTTCCATTAGCTAATTCTATCGAGTAGGGTATGTCTAACTTATTAGCAGCTAACCCAAGCATATTCTTAAATTCTAACGATACGAAGCTATAATCGGCACCAGTATCAAATAAAACGGATGCATAGCGTTGATTGATAGGGAACGTACCGGTAACAACATTTGGATCTTGACGTGCTTCTCTAGCTTCAAGTTGAAACACTCTACCACGGGCTTGATTCAGTGTTGGGCAATTCTTCTTAAAATGCCCGATTTCCCCGCAATTGTAGCATCCGAGCCTTTGCCCATTACCATCCCCATTTCCAGCTGGGGTGTTGTTCTGGTTGGCATTGCCAGCCTGGTTTGCATTGTTGCTCCGGTTTCTGTTTCCTCCAAAATTTCCTTGCTGGCGATTCCCATTTCCACCACGGTTATCATTTCTATTTCCATATCCTCCCTGGCCTCCACGGCCAGTGCCAACCCAACAGGTGTCTTTAGAGTGACCACGTTTCCCACACGCTTCACATACTTTTAGCCCACAATGACCAGAATGGTGTCGTTGGCAGGCACTACACCTGGGATGGGTGCCCATATATCCCTTTCCTCTCCTTCCACCGCCAGCTGCACCCTGAGCTGGCGTGCTTGGTGCTCCTCTCTTACCATCACCGCTAACACTTAGCTTGAAGTTTGAAAACTTTCTTTTGTTACTTCCGGACGACTCAACATGCGTCTCTTTCTCCTTTGCCTTTACATCACCAAACTTGTTTAAACGAATCCCTTCCTCGGTGAGAGCCACGCTCAAATCGATGGCTTCAGTGATAGTCGCTGGTTTGGAGGAGGTTACCATGCTTATTATTTGGGGAGCCAAACCCCAAATGAAGCGCTCGATTCGTTTGTATTCAGGCGTAACCATGTAAGGAACCACTTGAGATAGGTCATGAAACCTCTGAACGTACTCTGCTACTTTCGGACCATCCATCTTTAAGTGCCAAAATTCAGTCTCCAACCTCTGAATTTCTGCGCGTGAACAGTACTTTCGGCGCATCAGTTCTTTCAATTCGGCCCAAGTCAGGGCGTAGGCGGCAGCTTCGCCTAGAGTTTGGACTTGTAGGTTCCACCATGACAGGGCTCCGTCTAGAAACAGCCCTGAAATGTACGTGACTTGTTGATCCTCAGCACACTTGCTCATGCGTATGACAGAGTCGGTCTTCTCAGCCCAGCGGGTAAAGGCAACTGCACCTCCCATGCCATCGAAGTTAACTGGTTTGCAGTCTAAGAACTGCTTGTAGGTGCATCCTGCACGTATGTTAAAACATGTGTTTGGCATTAGCATCACCGCTAAAATCTCCAACTAGTTCATGGTAGGTTCGTATGGCGTAGTATTACCGTGAGGTGGATTGTTGTTGCCTTGATTAACACTTCCGCTCCCTCCTGGCTGAGAGGCTGCGTACTGCGCTATGGCAGCAGCAATGACTTGTTGTAGCTCTTCCTGAGTGGTAGGCATAGGCTGTTGTTGTCGTCTTGGCGGCATCTTTCTAAAAGATGGTTTAAGTTGATTAGGCCATAGAAGGCTCCGATGTATAATACGTAAATCAGTTCGTAATATAGCGTACGTATATAACGGTAGTAATAGTATAATCACACAGCATCTCATGTTATCACATATCACAAATATCAATCACACAACATCCCATACCATAACAATGCAAATAAGTAATCAAGCGAATCCAAAATATGGTGAGAAAACTGCGATTGCCATAATAATGAGACCACATCGTAAGTGTATACATACAATCATGAATCACTGGGGCTACATCACCCCTGTCAAAAGCTACATCAATATCAGTACAACATCAAGTACATTACAAAAGTCAAATCATAACGTAGTCTCCTCAAAAATGCTGTGCAAGTAAAAGCAATCGCCGCCTTCTCACTCGCCTACCCATGTGGCATCGATGAGCTCAAGCAGATGGTGGTGGTGGAGGAGGAAAACGGGTATAAAACAAACGGCGCATCTCTAACCAATCTGCCTCCATCGCCTGCTGCGTGCGAATAACGGAGGCAATCTGCTGCTCCAAAGTAGCAAGACGAGCAGCATAGTCAGGGGGTAATGATCGAAACGGCTGTAACGGAGAGGGTACCCGGCCATGGCACTGACATGGCTGCAGGCGGGCTCTCTCCAACTCCTGTAGTCGCTGCTCATGCGACTCATGCTGGTGTACAAATGACATCAATACATCCTCGATAGTGTGTCCCACGTGGAACCTGTGGTATGGATCAGTGGGTGGCATAGGGGAAAATGGTGACCACAGCAGTGGCTCACGTGTGGGGTCAAAGGGTGCCATCCCAAAAGGAGCAGTAATAGGTGGAACAAAAGGCATCTGTGGTAAGAAAGGCATGGGCATCGGTACATGCCCTGATGGGTGGGCTGAAGAGCCCTCTCCAGGCCCTGCTGGAGGTATAAACATGGGATCCTGAAACGAAAAGTCAGTGTGTCTAGCGTCTGGAATCTGTGGGGGTAACGGTGGGACGTCCTCATCAGCCGGGATCCACCCGTGCTGTGCGGCCTCGTCCGGTGGATCCATCTGTGCCGCGAACGGTGCATGTCCGGGCTCTATGGGAACGGGATCAAATAAAGGGGCTACAACAGGGTCGACAGGTGCCAAGTGCTCAAATGGTGGGTCAACAGGTACAGCAACAAGGGGTAGAGGATCAATGGGATCAACAGCAATGGGCTCAAGGGGTATATCGGCATGCATAGGGTCATGCTCCGGTAACACATCAAGAGCAGCTGCCTGCTCAGGGGCAAGGGCAGGCTCCAAGTCATCGAATGCCATATCAAAGTCAAAATCAGGATCAATCGGGTCGAAAGGATCAATAGGATCAGCAGGATCCTCCATCATCTCGTCCATAGGGACAAACTCCAAATCACGATCAGGGTCGAACCCTGGGGGAAACATAGGGTCGGAATCCGCCACGTCCTCGTGGTCAAAAGTGGGACTGGGGATGGGGGCGACAGAAGATGCATGATCAGAATCTGACTCGTGAGAGTAGTGCTGCGCACTAAGGGTATGTGTCGGTGCAGAAGCCACAGACTCAGAGGAGTCCTGGGCTGGGGAAAGTGCAGGTGCCTCCGCAGCCGGAGCATCTGCAATCAGTAGAGGGGCAACAGCGGGTAGGGCCTCGCCCTGAACGTCCTCCATAGGCTCCTCCTCGAACAAGTCGACGTCGTCCTCGTCGCCGTCGAATGGTAACTCCTGAACAGGGTAAGCAGCGAGGGGTATGGGGGCAGGGATCACCGCTAGTGGCAAATCCCCGGCCGGAATATCAATAGGGAGCTCATCGTCGCCATCAGGTAGGGCGAATGGCTGGAAGTCGTCATCGTCGGTACTGGTAAAGTCTGACGTGTACACCTCGTGCTCCGAGGACTCTAAATCATCTGACACAACACGCCTGGGGTTGGTGATGTCTGAACCACCTGAATCAACCGGATCCATGTATCTGTAACATAAACACAAGTATGCACAAACAGTAAATCACATAATCAGACAATCACATAAGTCACCAAGTAGGGCATCACATAATTTCTCCTAGTCTTACTAGTCAAAACCATCTAGTCTACAAGACTGTTCTATCCTTCACTTAAACCAAACCTCGATCCTCCAGATCGAACCTTATAACAATTCAACGTGCTCAACTACTTTATTCACCTCGATCCTCCAGATCGAACCTTATAACAAATCAACGTGCTCAACTACCTTATTCACCTCGATCCTCCAGATCGATCCTATAACAAACCAACGTGCTCAACTACCTTAACCATCTCGATCCTCCAGATCGATCCTCAGCCCTCCAAGCTGACTTATAATTAATAAAATGTGCTCAACATTTGTTTGTAAAAAGTGTGGATCTGGACTTAAGTGGTATGCAGAAAAATGTTTTCGTGAGAGCCCTAGTGATCATAGTCTAGACTCGAGACAGAATCCTAGTTCGCTATGATCAGAGCTCTGATACCAAGCTGTCACACCCTGGCTTTGCGGAAGCGTGGTTAGTTTTGGTGTGACTTCTTAATACCATAGCTTAATCATAACAAAGCTATATGAATTTAAAAACCATGCAAGTCATCATTAAGTTAAAAATCAACAAACATTACCATTGTTTAATGCGGACATACTCTAGTATCCATAACCTTGTTCAATAACATTACAACTTAAAATAAAACATAAACGTGATTTAGGGATTATGCCTTGTCCAGGAAAGAGGCACAACCCTAAACCTAGATGACTTCATGAAAGGTTGCAGCGGAAAACGTTCATACCGTGCCAGAATCCGTTAATTTCCTGAAATACATGTGAGTTGAAAAATCAACAATAATGTTGAGCGAGTTCATGTGCAAGTGAGTAAGTAAAACACTTGTAAGTATAAAAAGTTTCCTGGTATGTAGCAGTGTAAGAGGACTTGTGATCACCAATGGTTTGCAAGGCCATTAGCATGTCGTGAAATGCAAGTAAGTAAGATACAACCCTAGCTGATTTTGCGTTGGGTACCAAGTCACTCCGGATCCGTTCTGTTAGTCCTCTGAGAGGCCTGTTCTGTTGGACCGGGAGCTGGGCTCGCTACACCCAAATAGATCTACCGCTCGAGTCCCTCGGTGTTCTAACTACCCATTCACATGATCTAAACCTCCTTACGTTATTCATACCGTGTATAAAGTACTTGTAAACAAAGTAACATGTATTTCACCCCCGCGGTTAAGTAAACTGAAAACAGTTAGAGAAAAGGGGGGACATGAACTCACAGTGGATGCGTAAACTCTATCAAGCGTCTCTGAAGCAGTAATCTGTGCAACGACCTACAAGTGCTAATTCTATTAGACGGACGGCCGTGCTTTAGCTTTACAGTTTATGTTTGCGGGAAATAGTTAGACAACTATTTCGTATTACATTTTGTATATGCTTGATAGTTATTCTCCTTCCCAAGGATGGGGGATACAATACATGTGCGTAAGTTACGTTTTATCAATCTTGTGGTAATGTAATTACCGGTGTAACTTATATGTTTGTGGAAGCGTTCGCAAAGTTTTGGAATCATTAACGCTTGTAAATATTATTTTCACCCTAAAATAATATTTATGTATTTCACAAAATAATCATAAACAGTGTTGTGACAAATATATTTATCACGTTAATCTTTGTGAAAATCCCACCTCCGAATGTTTAGTAAAATATAGTACTGGCGAAATTTATGTTTCAAAAGTATGCCCAAAAATAGTTGTAACACTTGTTGTGTAAAAAGTCTAAGTGTTAGGTTTTTAGAAAATTTCGCCAGAGTTTCCTCTGTAACTGGAGGTGGCCACGCTTTCAAGCGTATCATTTTCTTTTAACAAATCAACTCAATCAACTTCTTTATTCAATCAAACAATTTCCGACACATCAAACTAGTCAACAAGTATGTAAATTTGCATAATCGCATGAACTTGCAGTTTTTCCGCATTAATAATGTAAATCATCCTTATATATGTAGATTTCTATATAGGGTAACTTTAATCTCGTAAAAACCTCGTGTTTAGAGAAAACCGTCTTTACAACTTCTAGTAACAAGTGACAAATACATTACTTTGTCGGATTTCTTTATTTTACAAGTGTCTATACACTTGTGGTTTATAAAATCATATTTATTAGTGCAAGATCAATCTTTAGAAAAACATGATTTCTTTAAAGTGTGGTCTTTCAAAAATACCACTTGCGGATACGTAGATCCGCTAGTTTTAAACACCATTTTACCGGTTAAAATACTTTTACACAAGTAAAATATTTCTCTACAAGTTCATGTCTCTAAAATGTGGTAGTGTTTCACTTTTAACCCTTGTATCTTTCAAAAACAAGCTTATGTGAAGATACGTGATTTTACAAAGTCGGGTTAAACGAAGTTTCGAGCTACCACATTATAGATCGGGTCACAATAAGCACAAATTTCAAG
>JARYGA010042205.1:0-31258 GCA_030545235.1 Helianthus tuberosus | reverse complement strand
AGTGTGGTTGGCAAGGAACGAGCTGGTGTTCAATAGAAGAGGGCTGAATGATGTAGATGTTACTTGAGTATTTAGTGATACAACTTAGTTTTCGTCTTTTTAATATATAGTTAAATGGTTAGGGTGTGATTCCTCCTTGCAGAGAATAAAGGGAAGATATTTCATCATATTACCAGCCACTTGCATCTTGTGTGGGAGAGATTACGAGCAAACGTTGGGTTCCCATTCAAAACAGGTTTTCCAGTCCCCAAATTACTCCTAGTCATTTTGAAAAGAATTTTAAAAGGATATCTAAATAAATATTGGGTATATCATAAGTCATAACCCAAATCAACGCATGTGCAATATGCATGTTTGGTTTATTCGGAATACCTTATTGCAGACATTTTACTAAACTTCTGCTGTGTTTTTCAGAGCAAGCTTATCATGATGTGGCCAGGTGTTGCGCTTCTATTATGTTCTTATAAAGAAATCTGCTTTAATAGGCTTCAAGTGATGCAGGAGATTGCATTAAGGCTGTAAGTAAATGGGTTTTTTCATGGTTATATATATATATATATATGTATATATATATATATATATATATTTCAAATTTCAATTTCTCTACTCAAGTTAAATCTCAAATTCTTAATTTTTGATTTTCTGGAATCTCGGAACCCTAATGGATTCAGTTTTGTTTTCAGGGAGATTTGAGTTGCTGAAAGATCAAGAGTCAAGACCACAGCTAGTTACGCCCTGAGGTATATTTTTTATTTCTTTTCGAATTCATGTTGTCAGACCAAATGGTGGAGGTGTTCGAATTCATGCTTTCGAGTTCATTCTGTTGTTGTTAGAAATGTATCCGAATTCATGTTGTTGTCAGACCAAACGGTGGAGGTGTTCGAATTCATGTACCTTGCACCTCGACTACTAAAAATCAGAAACATTGCAAACTCTCCTTTGCTCTATTGATC
The DNA here is from genome assembly GCA_030545235.1 of Helianthus tuberosus. Taxonomy (NCBI): domain Eukaryota; kingdom Viridiplantae; phylum Streptophyta; class Magnoliopsida; order Asterales; family Asteraceae; genus Helianthus; species Helianthus tuberosus. The sequence goes on along the minus strand of JARYGA010042205.1, from coordinate 30,305 downwards.
CGGTTTTATCAGCTCTATAATCCACTAAAACATTTTCCATTGAACATGTTCAGGTCCTACCAAGCGGAGACTACACTGGATAATAAAGCTAGCTAAGCGATATGTTGAGACTACATTGTATCCGTTGGTGGACCAGCTAAGGTGCTTTTGGAGATGGACCAAACGGAGGTGTTGCATTTGCTAGAATCACCAGATGTATTGAAGGCGAAAGTTACTGGCATGACTTTGGTAAGTACTCGGTCACCCATGTGACTTATTTCTCATGTTAAAAGTATCATGTTTTTGATTGTGTGGAAGTTTTATATTTGATTTTGAAGATTTTATCAGTGTATAAAACTTGAATTGATTACTATGCTTGCAATTTGCTGTTTATTTTAATTAAAGTTTTTAAATGTTTCAGATGCTGGGTAAGAATCTATGGGATGTTTGGAGGATTTGTTGCTGCCATCGGTCAGGTTTGCAGTTTGCTTGGCAACTATACTATTCTCAAGTTGGAACAAAGGTATTAATAATGTCCAACTTGCTAAAAAAATATCTATTTGTTATTTGCGATGACAGCTAAATGACAATTATATAATTCTCTTTAACATATATATTATATTATTTATGGTTTCTAAATGCAGTGGGAAAACTACCAGCAACTCAAGCAAACCCTGATGTTTTCTTTGCATTTTAGGGGGAACATGGGTGCTTCTCTCCCAGGGCATACAAAACTCAGGTTATTGGCGGCAGCCCGCCATATTTAACATATAAAAAAACTTTATATGTTAAATGTGGCTGGCTTCCGCCAATAACCTGTGTTTTGTATGCCCTGTGGAGAGAAGCGCCCATTTTCCCCCTAAAAAGCATAGAAAACCTTAGGCGATTGAACCCGTCGCAAGTCGAAACCGACAATGAATCAGGTTAAAACTCTAAACAGCTTTGCACTTGCATCAAATGATAACTCTTTTTAATAAACTTTTTGAATAACCCCGTTACAGTTGAAGTGGCAAGGCTTGGGACAGTATGATCGAAAAAAGGGTAAGCCCGTTTGTTAAATGTTAATCATATTCATTTACACTAATCAACATTAATACATTATACTACTTATTACTACAATCACAACTTTTATGAGCCCTAATGGTTTGTTTTTTAACTCAATTTTTTTTTACTAAAACAATAATTTAAAATTGTTTTTTTTAATAAGCATATAGGAAGGGCAAGAATCGTCATTTGCCATTGTACAACCATTTGAAGCCCATTGTACAAGCATTTAAGCACAAAGTGTTGAAAACTTCTTATGAATAGGTTGTTGTTTAGACGTATAGTTATGTGTGATTTTAAGGAGCTTTTCACTGCCACTGATGGAAATGGTGCTTTCCTTAACGGAAATCCTATCAAAGGCAAGTATACTTCTTAATCGGCATGCATTAGGTTGATAATATGTTCATGCTAAGGGCTTCTGATGGTTGCTTAATTTTTTTTACCACAATTGCAATATCTTTTCACTCTGAACCGGTGAAGTGTCTCCTTACCACAGAGGTAACTTTTAACTTGCTTATTGCATTCATTTGGTTGAACCATGTATGTTATGTTATGATATTCCTATACATTTATTAATGTCAAAGTGCAGGCTGGAACAAAGCGTGATAAGGCCACTCTGGATGCCACTACAAATAGAATCAATAGCCTACTTCACAAGGTAAAACCAGAACAATTTGCCTTCCTTTGAGATTTTAAATCAGTGACAACTGACTTCAAGTCTCATGTGATCAATCAGGATGGGCGGCTCCTATGCATTGGGTCTCTGTGGGGTTGCATGTGGAAGGACTGATCTATTTTATGAGATTGGCATTGGTGGTCCTTGGTATGGAACTCCTTTTTTGTTTCCGTTTATTGAAATGGCAATTTTAACCAGTTCGTTTTCGAAAGGGTAGATTCCGGTTATGTTTTATCTTCAACGGGTCAATTGGGTAACATAAAAAAAGTGTATCTAAAACGGAAGTCAGTCAAATGGCTTAAGAGTCGCTCAAATTGTATTTTCATTTTTCGATGCATAAGGTCCTAAATCGTCTTTTAAAAGGGATCAGATAGTTATTGAAATAATATATTTTTGCAATCATATTTTCATATATGACACCAATTATTTTTATAAAATTTTTATGTTCTTTGACAAAGGTGTTTCAGGTCAACCCCATCCATACAAAAAAATTACCCTTTTGACCAGTAACTCAACTAACTCATTTTGACACATCTAAAATTTGTCCTTTTACATTGCTATTTTCTTTGAATTTTAGGGAAAACTACGAGCAACTCAAGCGAACCCTCATGTTTTCTTTGCATTTTAGGGGGAACATGGGTGCTTCTCTGTCACACCCCAACCGATGGAGGAATCATCGGGGTGCGGCACTAGGAGAATCAGATTGCTCAGGAGAATCCATAACAACTATTTTGCGACAATAATTAAGGCGTTCATTATCCCATACTAACAAACAATTACAATCACATAAGTCGTCACAGATTTCTTATTCTCTCGAACAATACAAATCCGACAACCTAGATTTTAGTGAAGTTTCTAGACTTCCTAGCTTGATTGATGTAGTCTGCGTCTAACCTGCAACATACGTTAAAATAAAGTCAATACAAAAGTATTGGCGAGTATACAGGTTTGATATGTAATAGCATAATAGATTAAAAGTGCTGTGAATCTCCTACATACATAAACGAGATAAACGACATACATACTCACAAAACCGATACTACTAGCTAAGTCCTCGATGCTCGAATACGCAATGGCAAACTAGACCCCGTCGGGCGCAATAGTACTATACTAGTCATGGTGGGACGTCGCGAGTATAAGTCCTAGCACATATGTAACTAGCATCACGTATAACTATGCATGTAAGTCATTCGCAAGTGATAAGTAGTTTAAGCGTTTGATATAATTTGATTTGATAGCAATGTATGTTACACCCAAAAGTGCAAAGCAAAAATGGTTCAAGTATACTCACAGCGGTTGATGGATTGAAGGGAGCGCTTAGCGAGTAAGTTAGCCTGAATAGTTTGATAGCATAACGATAAGTGACGCGTAAAACGATGCAAAGTGTTGGAGAGTCGGACAGCTGGTCGATCGGACGGTAGTCCGATCGGACGGCTGACCGTTCGGTTGACAGCCAGCTCGGACCGCTGTCCGGTAGGTCGGTAGGCCGATCGGATGGCTGTTCGAGTGGATTGTTTCTTCCTTTGAGAAGGATGTGTTTGTGTATGATGGTTTGACTTTTGAAGTTTTCGTGGTAGCATTTGAAAACATTGAAGTACCTTTACCCTTCAGGTCGGTCGATCGGACGACAACCCGATCGGTTAGGTATTTTAATGATTTGTAGTGATTTGCCTTGGATCGGACCGGTGTTCGATCGGACTGGTCAACTAGTCAAAAACTTAATGAATTGTAAAGTGACGTAATAATACGGCTTGCTGATCGATCGGTCGGCAAGTCAACAATAGTCAACAACTTTAATGAAATGCAAAGTATGGTGCAGTGGATCGGATAGTCGATCAATCGAACACTAATGCTGCTCGATCGGACAACATGCATGAACAACCAAGACGAGTTCTTAGCAGGGTGTCACCTGTTCGGACGGCTGTTCGATCGGGTGGCACTCCTAGTGCATCGAACATGTTGAAAAATCGATTAAGTGTTGAAGTATAGTATCTCATGATCCGAAGAGTAATTCGATCGGACAGTAGTCCGGTCGAACAACAGTTCGTTCAATACTAGTCTTCAAAACAAATTGATTAAGTGTGGGACCATGTGTTAATCGATCGGTTGGCCAGTCGATCGGCTGACTGTCCGATCGGCTGGCTGTCCGTTCGGACAGCAGTCCGATCGGTCAGCATCCTGACCTGATCAGCCTATTCGTCTAACACTTGGTTGTTCTGATTGTTTGTCGTTTTATTGAGGTATCTTGACAACGAATCGAACCATAGATCCCTCGTCCTTACTTGGTTTCCCCTGGCCGGACAGGAATCACCCAAATCCGGCCGGTGAACTGTTAGGAGCGGGGTTTAGCGTTTAACCAGAAATCGGTTAACCTCATGGATAGAATCCGGATCTTGAGCCATGCAAGCACCGGAGTGATTTGTAAACCGGCACAGGCTCTGTTTCTATCGGTTTGAAGGCATTGAGTGAAAAAGAGTTGAAAGAAAGTTGGAAAACACTCTCCCAACCTTTCAGTCATGATTATGTGTAGATCTGTGGAAAAATGTTGTTTATTCTTGTGGAATTCCTTTGGATCTGAGTTGTTCTTGGTGGAATGAGGCCAACATTTGAAGTTCATAAGTACTTCATGATGACATCACCCTAGAACATCTCAAATCCATCGATTTCACGGTTAAAAGTTGAGATTCAAAAGATAGAAAGGTGTAGAATCGAGTGTAGATCATAGATGTACAAGAGTTGGGTTGAGATCTTACCGGAATCGTGAGAAATCGAGAGAAAAAGGGCCAAGAGCGTCCTGGTCGGTTGAGAGCTTTCACTTCACTGTTCAAGTGAAGTGGCAAGGCTATTTATAGGCAAGAGAGGAGGAAAGGGTGAGTTGATGGGGGTCAGAGGCCTGTCCGATCGGCTGACATGTCTGTCCGATCGGCTTACATGTCTGTCCGATCGGTTGGCATGTCTGTCCGATCGGTTGGACATATCTCGTCCGATCGTTTGGACATGTCTCATCCGATCGGTTGGACACCTCTGGCAGGTTGTGTCTCAGCATTTGGATCTTGTGCGTTGTGCGTTGCGATGATTTTGTTACACTGTTTCGTATAGTTATATATGTATTTATTATATATTAATCACCAAAAAAGGTCGTATGTACGTATTCACATTTCTAAGTGTTCGTTTCGAGTGTGCGTTGTGTTATGACGCGTCACGGCCATCGCGGAGGGTAGAGTAGGTCCTCTCTCAACGTCATCGTGAGCGTTAGTATATGCGTTGTGCCACAATGACTGACGGGGTACTACCTGCTTGTATTGACATCGTCGTCACGACGGCTGGAGCTATAGCACTCACCCGAGAGTCTTTGTTAGCATTAGTTGTCTGCGTTTCGTCACATCACGGCCATCGAGGAGGGTAGAATAGGTCCTCACTCAATGTCATCGTGAGTGTTAGTGTTTGCGATGTGATGTAGCGATAATGTAATGCGAAAATATGCGATTATCCTTCGAATAGCGATGTATGCGATATAGTTACATTATGATCCGAATCTCTGGTGCTAGGCGTAACGAGTGTAGCGAGTAGTAACAATGCACGAAAGTGCGGGTTGTTACAGTCTCCCCTGCTTTAGGAAATTTCATCCTGAAATTAATCCAACAGGTAGACTTTTGAGAGTTGATCCTGTATAAGTTGCGATACAGCGAGTTAATTTTACCGAGAGTTGACAAGCGAGAGCGTTTCGAGTAAGAGAGATCGATTGCGATAGCGAGAAGCGACATATTGTCAAAAGTAGTATCTCACGAGTTGGCGTTTCAAAAGTACCTCGAGTCGCGAAGAATTTGTAAGTTCGATGCGGTTGAAATTTTAAAGAACTTGAAAGGTTTCTCATAACGTAGGGTTAACTGAGTCGATTGTTAACCAACGTTGCAAGAAACGTTCGTTTTTAGATATTTAAAAGAAGTGTGGAAGGAAATCTTGAATTTTTTTTTCTTATAACGTAGGGTCAACTAAGTCGATGTTAACCAACGTTGCAAGAAAGTTTAGGTTTTAAACATTTTAAGGAATTCGAGAATGAAAACTGGGGTTACGAAAACTTTCCTATGACATGGGTTCAAGCTGAACTCGATGTCGAACCAATGTCTTAAGAAGGATTTCGTCTTGTTGTTGCAGAAGTTTTTAAAGAAAAATGGACTTATGAAACTTTTCTTAGACATGGAGTTAAGCTGATTCGATGTTATCTCCACATTGTGAGGAAATTTCACTTGTCCAATGGTTTTAATAAAAATTTTAAAAAAATAAGTTTTTTTTTACAGTTTGAAAAGTTAATTAACATCGAGCCCCACTTGGCACTTTCTCACGAAAGCTTGGTAATATGGTTAAAACACTTATATATAGGAAGTACCAGCGGCGTATCCACCATGTTTCTCCATATTACTTCCGTTTCGTGAGGCGGTGTCATGTGTGCCGATATGACATAGATAGAATTTGCGCTACCTCGATCCAATCGATAGGAAGTCGGACCGAGTTGAAGATAGAATCGAATAGGTTAAACATGCGAGTTGAATTACGAACGTAGCTATAACAGCGTGCGCGAGTAGCCTGGTGACACGAAAGATTGTTGTGTCGTGTCTGGATAGGCGTCGAGCGATGAGCGATTAGCACGATTTCGATTAGATTCCACATTAAACCCACATGGCACGTTTCCACGAGAGTTTGCTAACATGGCAAACCACCACGTTCGACCAGGTTAGTTTTATCCCGTGAAGCGATGTCATGCATACTAATACCACACAGACTGCGATGAATATCAAGCGATGAGCGACGAGCGATAAACGGTACGCGATAAGCGAGTAATGCGATTCGATTTAGTCTTCATAGCTTTACAATTTAACCAACGTTAAGCCCCATATGGCTTCTGCCCACGAAAGTTTGCTAGTATGACTGAATCATTTATACATATAGGAAGTACCAGTGATGTATTTACCATGTTCCAACCATACTAGATCTGTTTCATGAATCGATGACAAGTGTACTCACGTAACACAGGTAGCGATAAGAGATAAGTGAATAGGCGATTAAGCGAATAACACAAACACAACACGAGCGATGACGGCGGCGATAAACGAATTGCGATAAGTGGTGCGCGATAACGACAACCGACGAGCGATAAGCGACGGTTTTTGCGTTGCAAGCGATGGGAATATGCGCGATTTATGCGGTTCAATTCAATTGATTAACACCACAGAGTTTAACTAACATTAGACCCCTCATGGCCTTTTCCACGAAAGCCTGCTGATATGACTAAAACACCCTGCTTTAACCATATGAGCTTCATCTCGTGAAGCGAGGTCATGTGTGCTAACTTAACACAAATATCACAGATAACGGTAGGTGATAGTGATGGTGAAAGCGATAGAGTGACACACAACAAGCGATATAGATTCACATAATAAGCGATAGAGGTTGTGAGATACACATAATAGACAATAGCGATTGCGAGATAGATTTAAGCGATAATGCGATAGATTCCAACAAAACTGCGATTGAGTTGCGATGTGGACTTACGTCCAGTCTTGCGTCGCTGCATTTGCCCTGCGGGGTAGACCCACCAAGGTCTATCGATGAGGTGATTGCATTGCGTTTGCAGACTTACGAAAAGTCTCGCAGTGATGCGATTCAATTGTTACGCCTTGCGACTGAGTGTAGGGTGTCGAAAATAATCGTAATAGTATAATAGGTCAAATAACGTTCAACTCCACGTGGCACTTTCTTCACGAAATTTCGGTAGTATGATGATAAAACACACCTTGCTTGACCCCTACTACTTACATCCCGTGGTTTGGTGTCACACGTTGTCGAGACGCTTATGACACCTTAGAATTTACTACGATCTCCGTGCACTGACCCAAATAATCCCGTGTGCACCCGTGATTAGTCGTTCCTTGCACGTTTATCGTACCTTATTCTAAGAGTGTAGTGAGGTTAAAACACGTTATATCGTGATATAGTATATAGTATATAGTTCGTGTGTGTGAAGCTAGTCTAAGTGCGACGACTAAAGAGTGAAAGTGAGAGTTAACGTTACACATAGTGGCAACATCGAGTAATAGAGTAGGTTCAATACTTAGAAATTAACATCGGAAATCGTATCATTATAACATTATCCTATGCTTGCTAGATTCTTGGTGTTGAAGACTTTTGCTGGAGCTGTTGTTGTTGTACTCAAGTTCGTGGTGCGATGCGGCAGTTGCGAGTGAAGTGACCGTAACAGTTGCAATTGTTGCAATAGCAACAGTCAGCCCCAATTGGATGATGATAAGTACATGAGTAACACTGGGGATGAGCTCCAGTGTAAGCTCGTTTTGGAAACACCGGTACTGCTTGGAGAGGCTTCGGTTGCAGCAGTTCAGTTGTTGATGAGTTCGGGCTTGAAATCTTTCGTTTGCGGCTGGGTTTGTCGGTGTCTTCCGATGAGATATCGTCGTTGGATGATTCTTCTGAGGGCTCGCTTGCAGAATCTTCGGCTGAGTCGTCGGAAGAACCGTCAGCAGCTTCGTCAGAAGAATCGTTGGCGGATTCGTCAGATGAATCATCGGCAGACTCGTCAGAAGAATCATCGACAGGATCGTCTGAAGAATTAATGACGATTGCTTGATAAGTTTGCTTGACAGGATTCTTGGAGAAAAACCCTTCTATGAGTCGTTTGTTGTTGATTTCTGCGGCAAAGCGGTAGGCTTCTTCGATGGTAGTAGGTTTGGCAGCTTTGACAAAATCGCCCACAGATTCAGGCAAGCCATGAATGTACTTCGTGATGGCTTTTTCTGGAGTGTCGACTTGACTTGGGCAGATTGTGCTAAGCTGTTTGAACCTTGCGGTGTAGCCAGCATTGTCACCTTTGACTTGCTTGATTTCCCAAAATTTGTTTTCTAGCTTCTGGATTTTGTGTGGAGGGCAGTACTCTTTCTTCATGAGCTCTTTCAGCTCATCCCAAGAGAGAGCGTAAGCTGCGGAGATCCCACGTTTGTTGCGTTCGGCGGTCCACCAGTCGAGTGCTCGCGATTGAAATACTCCGGTCGCGCAAGTAGTACGGAAACTATCGGGACACCCACTTTGACGAAGGGTAACTTCGATAGAGTCGAACCACTGGAGTAGTTGAGAGACACCTCCTTCACCTGTGAACTTCATCGGATCACAGGCTTTGAAGTGTTTGTAAAGAAAAGTATATTGCGGCTCTTTTGTCTTAACGTCTTCCGAAGCTCGAGAGTTGCTAAGAGAGTGCACTTGCGCGACGATCTGAGGAATCATTTCGGCCACTCCCTGGACCACAAGGGAGGCGATCCTCTTTTCGTCTCTTCGTTTGACTCGTCTCCTTGCTAACATTCTCGAAGTAGAATTGTTGGAAGGCATCTAGACAGAAAGAGACTTGGAGTGAGATTCGATCATAATGATTTTTGAGTTTTGCGATGCGATTGAGCGCGTTCAAAACTTGTTGCAGGTTGTATAGTATTACGTATACACATAGGAGCCACATAGGAGACACAAGTTTCCTAATTTCTCACACAAGTGTTTCGTTTGTATATTTATATATACAGTTGTAGTTTGTATTTATACACATACACGTCAGTGTAGATTGCGCGAGGACGCGTTGAAGGAAGGAAGCGAGGGCGAAAAACTTGACGTTAGTTTTGTTGCGATCATTCGGTTTTCGTTTTAGATTGCGATGGCTGTGCGAGTTGTGCGTTTGTAAAACAAGGATCAAAATTTGATAAATCGAGAAGCCGATAAAGCGTAAAGTTTAAATTGTAAACACCTAAGCATAAATAGATTCCATATAGCGTAAAATCGGCGAGTCGTAGACTTAGTAAAATAATCGGAGTGCCTCGGGTGTTTAGGTGTCGACTACCCAAGGTAACCCAACTATACCCAACAAGTTCGTGCACGCGCGTTGACCTAGAAGACTTATGCTTCCACTGGGATGCAGCTCATGGCATTCATCCTCCTAGTCTTTACGTGGCTCGAGTTATCGTGATGGTCGAGTCCTTGGTGAGAGCTTTTTGAAAACCATTTTATAGGGAGTGGAACTGCTTATTAAGGTAAGGGTTTCACCCCTGGCTTAACAACTTCGTTCCTAATTGTGGTTATGCTCTTCGAATAAATTCGTGAGTTCCACTAGATTTCGAAACAGAGTCTTTCGTCGAGATGTGGATGTCACTCCTAACTCGATGAAAGGTTCTCGTGCTAGAAAAATGCGCTGAGTGAGCGATCTCGTCGAGAGTTATTGGTTTTCCACACTTGGTCTCGATTGGATCACTCGGTTTTGTTATGCGAGTATTTTCGAAAACATGTGTATTGTGTTGGCCTTAGGAAAGGCTCTTCGCGTGAAATTTGTAGTATGCGGTGTTCACGCGGAGTAGTAGTTTTAGCGACTTCGAATGAGAGTATCAAGTAGGCCCGTACAAACCCCACTGGGTTCGCACGAAGTCAGCCCGTTGGTACTTAGACTATAGACTAGGTCATTGCTAAGACTTCAACCCGGACTAGGTCGAGTCTGGCCTAATTCCCTATAGTTATGGCTCTGATACCAATCTGTCACACCCCAACCGATGCGCGGAATCATCGGGGCGCGGCACTAGGCGAATCAGATTGCTCAGGAGAATCCATAACAACTATTTTGCGACAATAATTAAGGCGTTCATTACCCCATACTAACAAACAATTACAATCACATAAGTCGTCACAGATTTCTTATTCTCTCGAACAATACAAATCCGACAACCTAGATTTTAGTGAAGTTTCTAGACTTCCTAGCTTGATTGATGTAGTCTGCGTCTAACCTGCAACATACGTTAAAATAAAGTCAATACAAAAGTATTGGCGAGTACACCGGCTTGATATGTAATAGCATAGTAGATTAAAAGTGCTGCGAATCTCCTACATACATAAACAAGATACACGGCATACATACTCACAAACCGATACTACTAGCTAAGTCCTCGATGCTCGAATACGAGATGGCAAACTAGACCCCGTCGGGCGCCATAGTACTATACTAGTCATGGTGGGACGTCGCGAGTATGAGTCCTAGCACATATGTAACTAGCATCACGTATAACTATGCACGTAAGTCATTCGCAAGTGATAAGTAGTTTAAGCATTTGATATAATTCGATTTGATAGCAACGTATGTTACACCCAAAAGTGCAAAGCAAAAAGGGTTCAAGTATACTCACAGCGGTTGATGGATTGAAGGGAGCGCTTAGCGAGTAAGTTAGCTGGAATAGTTTGATAGCATAATGATAAGTGACGCGTAAAACGATGCAAAGTGTTGGAGAGTCGGACAGCTGGTCGATCGGACGGTAGTCCGATCGAACGGCTGACCGTTCGGTTGACAGCCCGCTCGGACCGTTGTCCGGTCTGTCGGTAGGCCGATCGGATGGCTGTTCGAGTGGATTGTTTCTTCCTTTGAGAAGGATGTGTTTGTGTATGATGGTTTGACTTTTGAAGTTTTCGTTGTAGCATTTGAAAACATTGAAGTACCTTTACCCTTCAGGTCGGTCGATCGGACGACTGTTCGATCGGCTGGCAACCCGATAGATTAGGTATTTTAATGATTTGTAGTGATTTGCCTTGGATCGGACAGGTGTTCGATCGGACTGGTCAACTAGTCAAAAACTTAATGAATTGTAAAGTGACGCAATAATACGGCTTGCTGACCGATCGGTCGGCAAGTCAACAATAGTCAACAACTTTAATGAAATGCAAAGTATGGTGCAGTGGATCAGATAGTTGATCGATCGAACACTAATGCTGCTCGATCGAACAAGATGCATGAACAACCATGACAAGTTCTCAGCAGGGTGTCACCTGTTCGGACGGCTGTTCGATCGGGTGGCACTCCTAGTGCATCGAACACGTTGAAAAATCGATTAAGTGTTGAAGTATAGTATCTCATGATCCGAAGAGTAATCCAATCAGACAGTAGTCCGGTCGAACAGCAGTTCGTTCAATACTAGTCTTCAAAATAAATTGATTAAGTGTGGGACCATGTGTTAACCGATCGGCTGGCCAGTCGATCGGCTGACTGTCCGATCGGCTGGCTGTCCGTTCGGACATCATTCCGATCAGTCAGCATCCTGACCTGATCAGCCTATTCGTCTAACACTTGGTTGTTCTGATTGTTTGTCATTTTATTGAGGTATTTTGACAACGAGTCGAACCATAGATCCCTCGTCCTTACCTGGTTTCCCCTGGTCGGACAGGAATCACCCAAATCCGGCCGGTGAACTGTTCGGAGCGGGGTTTAGCGTTTAACCTGAAATCGGTTAACCTCGTGGATAGAATCCGAATCTTGAGCCATGCAACCACCGGAGTGATTTGTAAACCGGCACATGCTCCGTTTCTATCGGTTTGAAGGCATTGAGTGAAAAAGAGTTGAAAGAAAGTTGGAAAACCATCTCCCAACCTTTCAGTCATGATTATGTGTAGATCTGTGGAAAAATGTTGTTTATTCTTGTGGAAATCCTTTGGATCTGAGTTGTTCTTGGTGGAATGAGGCCAACATTTGAAGTTTATAAGTACTTCATGATGACATCACCCTAGAACATCTCAAATCCATCGATTTCACGGTTAAAAGTTGAGATTCAAAAGATAGAAAGGTGTAGAATCGAGTGTAGATCATAGAAGTACAATAGTTGGGTTGAGATCTTACCGGAATCGCGAGAAATCGAGAGAAAAAGGGCCAAGAGCGTCCTGGTCGGTAGAGAGCTGTCACTTCACTGTTCAAGTGAAGTGGCAAGGCTATTTATAGGCAAGAGAGGAGGAAAGGGTGAGTTGATGGGGGTTAGAGGCCTGTCCGATCGGTTGGCATGTCTGTCCGATCGGTTGGACATGTCTCGTCCGATCGGTTGGACATGTCTCGTCCGATCGGTTGGACACCTCTGGCAGGTTGTGTCTCAGCATTTGGATCTTGTGCGTTGCGATGATTTTGTTACACTGTTTCGTATAGTTATATATATGTATTTATTATATATTAATCACCAAAAAAATGTCGTATGTACGTATTCACATTTCTAAGTGTTCGTTTCGAGTGTGCGTTGTGTTATGACGCGTCACGACCAACGCGGAGGGTAGAGTAGGTCCTCTCTCGACGTCATCATGAGCGTTAGTATATGCGTTGTGCCACAATTACTGACGGGGTACTACCTGCTTGTATTGACATCGTCGTCACGACGGCTGGAGCTATAGCACTCACCCGAGAGTCTTTGTTAGCATTAGTTGTCTGCGTTTCGACACATCACGGCCATCGAGGAGGGTAGAATAGGTCCTCACTCAATGTCATCGTGAGTGTTAGTGTTTGCGATGTGATGTAGCGATAATGTAATGCGAAAATATGCGATTATCCTTCGAATAGCGATGTATGCGATATGGTTACATTATGATCCGAATCACTGGTGCTAGGCGTAACGAGTGTAGCGAGTAGTAACAATGCACGAAAGTGCGGGTTGTTACATTCTCTCCCAGGGCATACAAAACTCAGGTTATTGGCGACAGCCTGCCATATTTAACATATAAAAAAACTTTATATGTTAAATGTGGCGGGCTTCCGCCAATAACCTGTGTTTTGTATGCCCTATGGAAAGATGCGCCCATCTTCCCGCTAAAAAGCATAGAAAACCTTAGGCGATTGAACCCGCCACAAGTCGAAACCGACAATGAATCAGGTTAAAATTCTAAACAGCATTGCACTTGCATCAAATGATAACTCTTTTTAATAAACTTTTTGAATAATTTAAAGTAAAAATTGATTTAGTTTTTTTTTATGACAAAATAATTGAACAGTAACCTTTCAGAAAGACTTTTCAGCAACCTTTTTCTGAAACCAACTCCTGATTTACAGTTGAACAGTTGACAACCTTTCAAAGACTTTTCACAAAAAAAGTGAACAGTTGACAACCTTTCAGAATCCAAAAGATTTACTGCTATCCTTTTAGATTTAGATTTTTTTTACTGACCAGATGACTGTTCACATATAGCTGTAAAAGCAAAGACTGTTCGGATTTGTCAGAAAGGAAGCATGCTAACAACATTTTTTGAGATAAATAGGAACGATGAAACAGCAAGGGTACATTTGTATAAAGATTTTCCAAAACACTTTACGTGGAATGGAAGCACACGCCGTTGGAGTTGTCGTTTCGGTAAAAAACAAAGAAGTCGTATCGTTTCCACTAATCCAGCCGAAGGAGAAAGGTACTACTTACGCCTACTTTTGTCAAATGTCAGAGGGCCGACTTCTTTTGAACATCTTTGCACAGTTAATGGTCAACGGTGTGAGACATTTCGGAAAGCAGCTCTTGAGTTAGGCTTAATAGAAGACGATGAATATCTATCACAATGTCTCGAAGAAGCCTCTACGTTTTAGTTTCCCAATGCTCTTAGAAGGTTATTTGCGACCATAATGATTTTTTGCCAACCTGGAGATATTCGAAAGTTATGGAATGACCACTTTGATTCACTGTCTGAAGATCATCGGTTACACTGTCAAAGTATAGAATGAGTTCAAAATATGGTTCTTACCGAAATTAGTGTCTTGGTACAATCCATGGGTAAAAATATCAATGAATTCGACCTTCCTAAGATAACAGACGATGTCAACTTACAAGATGCAGGTTATCGTGAGTTACAAGAAGAGTATGGGATTGTTTTGGAACCTGAACACTTGAGTGCCAAAGATTCACTTCATCCGGACCAAAAAACGTGTTTGATGAGATCATGATGCATGTTGATAATGATCTTCCAGACGTGTTCTTTATTGATGGTCCAGGTGGAACTGGAAAAACATTTTTGTACATTGCCTTGCTTGCTGAAATTCGGTCACGTGGTCTTATTGCTCTCGCAACAGCTTCATCAGGTGCAGCAGCTAATAATATGCCAGGAGGTAGAAAGGCTCACTCGAGATTCAAGATTCCTCTTAATCTTGAAAATAATTCAATGTGCAATATCAAAAAACAGAGTGGGGCCGCTAAACTGATTCGGTCTGCCAAAATAATCATATGGGATGAAGCGTCGATGGCTAAACGACAGGCGATAGAGGCAGTCGATCGTACATTCCAAGACATTATAGGTGTTAGTCTCCCATTTGGTGGGAAGATAATGGTTATGGGAGGTGACTTCAGACAGGTGTTGCCGGTTATTAAACGTGGCACTCGAGCACAGATTGTAGACTCCAGCGTACGAATGTCACCTCTTTGGTCTTTGACTAAGAAGATGCGGTTGACCATAAATATGAGAGCGCTGAAAGATCCATGGTTTTCTAAATTTCTTTTAAGAGTCGGCGATGGAACTGAAGAACCAATCGAAGGAAACTATATCCGCATACCCGATGACATGACAATTCAGTGCAACAACAGAGAAAACGCTATAAAAGAATTGATCCATGCCATCTTTCCATCAATTGAAGATAATGTATATTCTTCAGATTATATAATCTCTAGAGCAATATTGTCCACTAAAAATGAGAGTGTTGACGAGATTAATAATCAAATGATTGAATTTTTTCAAGGGGAGGAAAAAGTTTATTACAGTTTTGATGAAGCTGAAGACGATCAGCGCAACTTCTATCCGGTCGAGTTCTTAAACTCGCTAAATGTTAGTGGTTTGCCGCCTCATAAGCTTCGTTTAAAAATTGGATGCCCAATAATATTGTTACGTAATATCGATCCATCACATGGCCTGTGTAATGGCACGCGATTGATATGTAAGGGTTTCATGCGAAATGTTATTGATGCGGAAATTGCAGTCGGTCAACATGCCGGAAAAAGAGTTTTTTTGCCAAGAATCCCTCTAACCCTTTCTGAAGATGATATGTTCCCATTCAAGTTGAAAAGAAAACAATTTCCAATTCGACTTAGCTTTTCCATGACAATTAATAAAGCTCAAGGTCAAACAATTCCGAACGTTGGTATTTATCTACCGGATTCTGTATTTTCACATGAACAACTTTATGTCGCGTTATTAAGAGGGATTTCAAGACAAAGTACGAAGGTGTTGGTACATCTTGCCAAAGAATTCAAACAACGCGGAGTTTACACATCAAATGTTGTCTACCGGGAAGTGTTGCGTGATTAATTAATCGCATCCGTATCAAAACGAAGGTAAGTTAGTAGATTTTGTGCCTTATTTGCTTCCAGAAATTACCTTTTAATTACTATTTTAAAGCACCTGTAAGCGTCTAACATTTTTTTATGTGTCGAAATCTGGTACAGTAGAGGAGAAGATACAAGAAAGTCATAAGCGAACGGATGTATTGGTAAAACAGGAAGAGATACAAGAGACTCCCCGCATTTTGTTTTTATTGTTTTGTCCAGCTACTTGACTGTTTTGAACTCTTCTTGTTTTTAATTACATCTACTTCCTTGTTTTGTACTCTTCTTGTAGAAGATCACGTCGAATCTACAGCTAAAAAATTTATCCGAGTATATCACCAAAGAATCAATAAACTAACAGAAAAACCAGTGCCATCATATCACGAATAAGAAAACTAACTTAAGTACTATACAATATATCACGAGACGACAGATAAACTAACGGTAAACGAGTATCCTATTGTAAATCGCCACTCCCGCCGCATCGCGCGGGTAAGTGACTAGTATATTATATATATATATATATATATTAATTATTTAATAAATATAATTCAAGCGAAACCGAGCGAGCTGGCCTTTGCTCATGCTTGACTCGTTTTCAAATCGAACCGAGCCGAGCGGCTCATTTACAAACCGAGCGGGAATCGAACGAACATTTTCAGGATTTTTTCGAGCGATCGTTGAGGATTCTCGATCGTCGAACAGTTTGTACAGCCCTAGACCAAACTTCACCAAAAAACTAGCTTCACAATGTTATTAGACTTCATGTTCTTGTCTACCTTATGTCTACCTCATCTACACGACCTAAATAAACCCACGTTGTGAATGTTCTTAATACAACATTATTCAAGTCATTTTTTTTGTTATTGGGATAGGTTAATTTTTATAAATTCATTCCCTGGAGGTACCAGGCATGATTATTTTTTTTATCATCTGGCTTGGGTAAGAACAAAAAAAACTAAGGGGTTGTTTGGTAGCTTCTTAATGATTGCATTAAGAGGTTATCTCTGAATCGGTCTGAGGTAGAGTGTGTGTGATTTTTTTTTGAACGGCCAACAAACTCAATTCTGAGCACTATCGGGGCACCCACTGGACAAACGGAGTACTCCGAGAGTAACCCGAGTCCACCACCAATTCCGGGGAAAACCCGGTAACCCACCCGCCCGTAGGCACGACAGTGAGATTACCGGTAAAACCCGATTGGCTCAAGGATCCAACCCAGGTTTCCCTGAGTCTCCTATCATTGCCCACCAGTGCCTCACTCTACACCAAGTGGGAGTCGAACCTGCATCTCTCAAGAGAAATGCAAGCCCTCCACCACTTGATCTAGAGTACAAGACACCTCTTAATAGTTCATGAAGCCTCTCTTAATGGGTAAGTTTTAGAAACATATTAACCCATAAAGAGGCTACCTTTTAATCATTCATGACTCTTAATATATCAGCACAAGTTTTCCAAATAGCCCCTAATTACAAATAAATTACGTGTCTCGACACCCGCATATACGACATATGGACGCTTTTATGTAAGTAAAATTCAAGTTTTACTGGATTCTTTTTTCTTGAGGAAATCACCGAGTGCAAAAAGTAGAGTTCTTATAAATAAATACTCAATACGCAAGCTTACAAAATAGATCATGAATCTAATCAATTTCTTTACATAACTAACTCATTTAACTTTTTACTAATGTGATTTTTCTCTTAACCTTAGTTTGTTAACTTTATAAAAAAAAAACCATGTGGTTGTGTTTAATTATATTTTTTTTAACATTCTGATATATGTTTTTAAATGGAATTGTATTCAAATTAAAGTATTTTATTGGCTTTGTAAGTTGTATTATGTAACTCTACTGATACCATGACGAACCAAATTGATACTGACCGAACACATTGGCACTGGTATCTACGTGTACCATGACGAACCCAACCAATACGGATTAAACAAGATCGGTACCGGTAGCGGTGTTGTTGGAACCGATATTAATATTTCTTTTTAGATCGTTGTAAATCACGACTTTATTTTTAACTTACATCAAAGAACTTTTTGTGTAATTTTATTTTTTTAGGTTACATCAAAGAATTTTTATCTAATAAATTAAACCATTGGTAAATAAATTAGCTCTATAGTTGATTCTAGTTTAAAAAAAAATAGCCATTACTATTTTAATAATGAAGTTTGTAATCATGAAAATATATTTACAAACTCGGAATACAATAATAATCTATTATTGGGTTAACCGAATCTGAGGATGGGGTTCGGCTACAAAGTTCATTTTCCCTACAAAGTGTACAAAGTTATAAAACACCCCAATTTCAGCCATAAAACACACTCAAACCCACAAATAATATAGTGAAGATCACTAAAACACAATATCCAAACTCTAACAGTCCTTAAAAACTTTAAACACACTATCGTAAAACTATGAATATAAAACACAACATGATAATCAACATAAAACACACTAATGTTATTCATTCGATAATCAAAGCCTAACAATCCAAAACACAACACAAAACCCACAAATATGGTGTTTTAGACTTTTTGTAATCTCCACTGTTTATTTGTGGTTTTTTAAGTGCGTTTTATGGTTGATATTATGGTGTTTTATGACTTTTTACACTTTGTAGAAAAAAAATTGACTTTGTAGCCAACTCTAACCCTTGAACCTGAATCAACACGATTTGATGCTACTTTAAAATTTTATCATTTAAACTATTTAACTGTCACTAAACTAAAGGAGCTATAGATCAAATAGAGGGGATGAAAAAAGAATGCATGCAGGAGAACATCAATGATGAAATTTTCAACATATACATTTTCAAGATGATGACGTCATCGGGTAACAGTTTTTGGTAAATGGTTGGCCACTTTTGGCGGCAACTTTGGACTTTTGTTTTTATTTTCTTTTTTCATATAATAGTTATTTATAGGTGATGCCAAATTACAATTTTATCTCAGGTGTAAAATTATGATTTCGCCCTCGATTCAAAATAAAATTTTGCTTTTGCCCCTTGCTTAAATTTACGATTTTGCCCTCAGTTAAAAAAATACAATTTTGCCCCCAGCTCAAAATAAAAATATGGTTTTGCCCTCAGCTAGAGTCCTTCCAAATTACGATTTGGTTCTCAGTTTAAAATTACGATTTTGCCCACAGCTAAAAATTACTAATTTGCCCGCAGCTAAAATATTACGATTTCGCCCCCATTTCAAAATAAAAAAATTGGTTTTGCCCTCAGTTGAAAATATTATTTTACCTCCATTTTAAAATTACGATTTTACCTCCGCTAAAATTTGCAATCTTGCCATCGTTTTTTTTTCATTTGGCAAAACCATGGTAGTGTTTTATTTTACTTTGTTGACTTAATTTTGTTTTTTATTCATGCCAAACAGTTGCCTAGCACTCGCTAATTGGTCCTGACAAATTATTGTTTTGCCCCCAACTCTAAGTTACACGCTTGTTATCGTTTTAGTTAATTTTTTTTTATCATAACTATGGTACTGTTTTTCTTTAATTGGTTAACTTGATGTGTCTTTTTTGATATCGTGTTATAGGTAGCATGTATCACTAACCGACATAAAGGCGTACATGTTATTAACCTAAGAAATACTCGGTTTAGCGCCCCGCAACGCGGGCGGCGCATAACTCTAGCTGCCTAACACTGGCTCATTAGTCCTGAAAAATTACAGTTTTGCACTGAGCCCAAAATTACGGTCTTATCATCGGTTTTTTTCATAGCAAAAATTATAGTAGTCTTTTTTTAATTGATTGAGAATTATTCGGTCATTGCCCCGCAACGCGGGCGGGGCATCTACTAGTATACAACAATTCAAAGCTTATAGAAGGATAAGAAGTTTTATTATTTTTTATGTCTTGCCATATCTTTGGTTTTAAAATAAGTCTATCCTCTAGATTGTGTTCCCACGTGCGTGAGGACATAACACATGCATCCAAAAGGAGTAGGACAAATACAGAAATCCATGGAAAAAGAAAAAGTCATATAAACAACCAAAATGCGAAAAATATTATATGGAGAGTAGTTTTTAAATTCAAACGTACAAGACTAAATAATCAGAGTCGCCGTTCCATACAATGCTAAGGACTCATGCTACGTAAGTTGGCGATGTTTTTGGTGACTTGTTGAAGCATGAGTCATGTAAATATTATGTTAGAGGCTATATGTTTACTTTTTAATGGGGCTCTGGATTGATCAGATTTACCGGTTAAGCACTTAATGGTTCAGATTGTTTGTTTCGCAAGCAGATTTCTGAATGGTTTAGACATTTGTCTCTAAATGGTTAAGAATTATACTGAATCTGAATGGTTAAAACCTCTGATCTGAATTGGTCAGTCATTTGCCTCTAAAAGGTTAAGCATTATACTGGCTCTTAAGAGTTCAGACCTCTTACTGGTTCAGCACTTAATGGTTCAGGCCTCTTATTACTACGACACTTAATCATTCAGAAGTTGCGAAACAACCATTTAGTCGGCACAAAGGGATCAACCATATAACGTAGGTAAGAAGTGTGTATGTTTTTGCTGGTTAAAAAACTAAATCAAATTTGGTTTTTGTTTAGAACAAGTGAAAACTGATCTAAAGTATATATATATGTTTTTGTATACTGAATTTAAAAAAAAAAAAACATAACTGTTATTCTGTTAACTTAAAAAAACTGGAGAACAAGAATTTTTCAAGTATCAAGCTTAATCAAGATCCTAAAATATCCCAACTAGACATGTTGGTTATGTGAGTGTTACCGTACTTTAATTTGTTTTTTTGAACGACAAGGAACTACGCGACAACCACCGTGACATCGGGCGCTATGGCCAAGGTCGACTACTCGACTGCCGACAACCCCTTGACTCTCCCAGATGCGAGGAAACCCAACCTCCACCCGCCCGAATGCACGACAGTGGAATAATCGGTAAAATCTCGCATCTCATCCAAGACGAACCGGCGCCATCCGTATTCGCCCTTCACCTAGATGCCACAGAAAATAATCGGGAGAGTGATAGTCGAACTTGGGTCACAAGGAACATGTCTTTCCCCAACCACTCCACCACTACCTTATTGGCCGTACTTTAATTTGTTAAACATGATCAACATAACTGTGTCTAATAAGTCTCAATAACTAAGAAAAGGAGGTCTAAACTTTATGATCTCTTTTAACGAGTAAAACAACCTCGTGACTGTTAACTACATGCATGCTGATACACTCTCTTAGATTAGTTTTATTTTTCTTCTAGAGATTCATATATATGGGGAATGATCCACTAAAAATGGATTTTGCCTAAGTAGTCTAAGAAGAATTGTGATGATGACATGTGGCACTCCTAATAAATAGAAATGAAGGGCATTTTGGTCCTTATAAATAGGAGTGACAATGACATTTGACACCCCTTTTGTTTTTTAAAAATACAACAAAAAAAATCTAGTGCAAAAAAAAAAAAAAACTAGCAAAAAAAAATCTAGAACAAAAAAATCTAGCACAAAAAACCTAGTACAAAAAAATATAGCACAAAAAATGTAGTACAAAAAAATCTAGTACAAAAAAATATAACACAAAAAAATCTAGTACAAAAAAATATAGCACGAAAAAATTCAGCAAAAAAATGTAGTACAAAAAAAATCAAGCACAAAAAATTGAGAAAAAAAAATTTAAGAAAAAAAAATTCAGCAAACAAATATAGTACAAAAATCCAGCACAAAAAATGTTATACAACATAGAAATACAACACATTTTAGTGGGTTTTTTTAGTCTTCATATTTTATATAACAATATGGTACTCAAATTAAAGATAAAAGACGCTCGATTTTACGGTGAAATTTTTATGAAAAAACAATGTCGTATAAAGAAGTTATGAACGTTTAAAAAACGAGGGTGGAATATGAATGTGCCTTGCATGTGGAGAGAGAAAGTCCATAAATATGATTTTCCCAAGATACCCTTTCACTCCTCTTTTCTCCTACACTTGTATCTTAACCATTGATTTGAAAAATGGATGGTTAAGATTCATTCTCATCCTACTTAGGCAAAATAAACTTTTTATTTGATCTTACCCCATATATATAACGTTTTCTATATTTAACTATCTCATCCACAAATAGATACTTTTAACAAAAACACATACTTTAAGAAAAAAAATATGATTATTGTAATTTTCCTAATAAGAATAACTTTAAAAGTGTGCGGTTCAAGTGTACGTTATCTTCTTACTTACAATGTAATGGTTTTTAATTTAATGATACTTTTTAATAGTTCAAGAGCTTAAAGGAAAAGTTGTAACTCTAGGTTGTCTCAAGCTCGTGCTTGGAGCATTCTGTGACACAGGGCGGATATACCTTAGAACAAGGGTAGCCTCCGCTATCTTTTGACGCTCCAGCGGTAATGTAAATTTTTTTTTTGAAAATTTGACGTTTTTTCGATTTTGTTGTCCGGGCAGAATTAACCACCACAAGTGGCCTAGTGGTGGAGTGACTTGGGTTCTCCAATAGAGACCCAAGTTCAATTCCCATTAGTGCCACTTTGGTGGCCACCGACACCCGCTTTAAAGCCGGACCGAGGACACTCGAGGTCTCGGGTTTGAAACATGTTTCTTACCCCTCTTTGATGGCTATGGGTATTTGCCGCCAGGGATCCTTGTCGGGTGGTGAACTGGGAAGGGAGATCCCTTCCGCGGTCAGGGGTACCGTGCAATTACCCTTTTTTTTTTTTTTTTTTTGTCCGGGCAGAATTGTTTTTGCAACGTTGCCTCTATAATTATTTTTTTGATCCACCACTGGTGTGACAATTGTGAAAGTAATTAGTATATAATTAATGATGGGCAACAATGAGAGATAGCAATTAATCATATATTTCAATCATATTTCTCTGCCTTCTCTTGAGTTGCAACTTTTTGTAGAAGTGGTTAAGGTTTTTTTTTTATTTCTATATCTTATGTTCTTTAGGTATAATCTGACCTCCAATAGTTTAGTAATATTTGGACTTGTATGTTGTACATCTAGTAAATGTGAAACTATCTTTTCTCATTTTTAGGGTTTACATCTCTTTTTCACACGAAGTCAAAGAGTATTGAGTAAAACATCTATTTTTATGTGTTTTTTCACATGGTATAATAGCCTAGTACTTCTTTAAATTTTTTTTTTTTTTGAAAAAACATCTACTTTTGAATTGATTTCTTTGATGTTTCTCTTTGATTCAACTTTTGTTTGGGTCCTATTTGGAGCTTCTTGGTTCTCATACCTGCATTTTTACTTTTTACCTTGTACTTGCAAGTTTTAAAGAGCATACATGTCTACTTTTGAATTAATTTCTTTGATGTTTCTCTTTGATTCAACTTTTGTTTGGTTCCTATTTGGAGCTTCTTGGTTCTCATACCTGCTTTTTACTTTCACTACTAGAAAATTATTGTTATTACCACGTCAATTTTCGTGGGAAATCCGTGGGTAACAGCGTTTACCCACGGATTTCCCACGAAAATGGGTTGTAGGAATTTTGCTCGTGGGTAATTTTTTTCTGACGCATTTCCTACAAATTCTTCTACTCATTTCCCACACAAATGTTTTGATAGAATTCTCCTACACATTTCTCACGGAATTAATTTTTATAATTTTCCAACGCATTTCCCACGGAACATTACTTTTTTAAAATTTTGTGTTTAAATCAATTAATAATTATTTTTATTATATATATTTTTATATGTTTTAATTTTCTTACACAATTCCTACGGAGTTTTTTTCTTCCTACACAATTCCAACAGAATGTATTCGTTTTTGCTACATAGTTCCTACGGAAATACTTTTTTTCCTACACAGTTCCAATGAAATGTGTTCTTGATTCCTAGACAATTTCTACAAAACTAGTTTTTTTTCCTACACAATTCCAACAGAATGAAAATAGTTAAAATGAAAATGAATTCCGTGGTTAATTTCTGACACTTTTCCTATGCATAATAATTTGTGGCTTTTTTGTCGCTTTTTTTGTCACAAAACTAAGACCCATTCTTGTTCGTCGGAATTTCGTGGGAAAAGTGTCGGCATTTTTGTTCGTAGGAAATGTGTAGGAAATTTTGGTAGGAATAGTAGCAGTTTTCTAATAGTGTTTTTACCTTGTACTTGCAAGTTTAGAGAGCATTTTGTATAAATTATGGTATTGATTCATGTTGTATTCGTTGGGTTTGAATTTCGATATGGTATTTTGACTTATTATGTATGTTAAGATTTGTTCTCTTGGCTTCGGTTTTGTACGTAATTGGTGGGCTGAAGTACGTTTGGATGTGATATATTGTGATACTTCTTCATACCATGACTAGCTAGTCGTTAGTCATGATCACTCCCATGTTGACATTCATCTTCTTTTTATGTCGCATAAGTAGTCCATTGCATGTGTAGGATGTAATTTGTGGTTTGTCTCCTAATCGACTAGTTGTTTTTTCTTTGATCCATACTCATGTCTTGTGTCAAAGGTTTATTGTTCGAACCGTTGTTAGATGTCAACAATTGTGTTCTAGACCTGGTGATTTTTGGGCTGGTATTTCTTCCAAGTAATCATCGTTCATAAGCCTTTCTCCCTTTCTATATCTGTAGCAAGTTCTTTCTTGCGGCGAGCCATCGTGTTACACAATGGTTGTAACATCTTGTGTAACACCCCGAAATTTATAAAATTTAAAATCAGGATAATAAATGTTAAATAAACAAGAACAAACTAACTAGAAATTTGTAACCCAGTTAGTTAAGAAGTCTTGAAGTGACTATTATTAAGGTTGAAATACCTAAACTATAAGTTAAACAAAAGTTGAGGGGCCAAATTAATAAAAACTAAAACTTAAATGTTCAAATAAGAAAAATAACCCACCAGACACACACATGCGTGAGCTGGGATCGATCAGAAGAGGAGGGCGACCAGGGGTTTCCTTCAAACCCTAAAATTCTCACAAACTTCACAAATTGAAGCCTCTAATCTGCCCTAAATCAAGTTTCAAACATAGATTAGTGATCACCTCGTTGCAGGGATCAAAAGGTATGCAAAATTGTGGTATTTTGTTGCATCTTAAATTCTAGGTTAAATGTGAAAAACGAAAATTTATCTTGATTACTTGATGCATGGGTGAAATTATAAGTAACATGATGTTTAGGGATAAAACCCTAGAAGAATTCTTGTTAAAATTTAGTATGATGATTCTAGAGATTTTAATCACCATTGTAGGTGATTATTGATTTTGTAAAGACTAGATAAACACTAGGATTGTGAATACTATTCTAGTGAAAAAGGAATTCATGTGTTAAATTCGGTGTTGTTGATGTTGAAATTTAGTGCAAATCGCATAATCGAAGTAAATGTAGGTGAAATTAACATGTCAAGAACCTAGTAATGATTATGTAAGAATTTGACCCGCTAGGTGTTTGTTGAAACGCCTAGGTGAGGAATAAAATGTTTAGAATCGAACAAAAACGCAGATTTGAATATCTTAATGAATTGTCCATTATGAATTATGAAAGAGTTCTAAATTGATGATGAATGGAACTCTTTAGGTAAAGCATCCGGATCGTCAAGTGGACAAGCCGGAAGTGACACACGTTTGAAGGGCACACTTTGAAGGTACGCAACTTATAGTTCGCTACATTATGTTTAAATCGTTAGTTTTACTTTGTTATATTGAGATTGGTAAACAAGGAAAACCTTTAAGTCTCGGAAGTGACAAAGTGTCTTATACTAGTAAAACAAGTCAAAACATATGCTAGAAATAGAGCTCGGATGTGTCTAGTAATGGTGACACCCATTCGGCATCCAAACGGGCCAAAACAAGTTGAGTTACAAACATAGGAATTAATAACCATCTCTTGTGATTGGTTATACACATATATATGCACAAATCATGCGTAGGCCGTGTCACGGACATGCTAATTTTTGCAAAAGCACGAATCCTTGTAATGAGTTTATAATTCGGAACATTCGCTTGTCAAATGATTCCGAAAGGCATGGTTAAATTCTTGGAATTAAGCATGATGATTATTGCATAAGCAACCCTCGGGAAGGGTGTCACACCCTGGCTTTGCGGAAGCGTGGTAAATTTTGGTGTGACTTCTTAATACCATAGCTTAACCATAACAAAGCTATATGAAATAAAACCATGCAAGATCATCCATTTGATTTAAGTTTTAAAACCAGAGTAACATACCATTGTCTTAGGGACTTACAACATCATAATATAAAACATTGTCTTGAAAAACATAAACATCAACATGAAATAAACGCAGTTTAAGATTTGTGACTTGTCCAGGAAAGAGTCACATTTCCTAAACTGGGATGACCTTGGAACCCTGATGCAGCGGGAAAACATAACATACCGTGCCAGATCTTTAATTTCCTGAAATACATGTAAGTTGAAAAATCAACAATAATGTTGAGCGAGTTCATGTGTAAGTGAGTATGTAAAACACTTGTAAGTATAAAAATTCCCTGGTATGTAGCAGTGTAAGGAAAAGAGATCACCAATGGTTTGCAAGGCCATTAGTATGTGTGAAGTGCAAGTAGGAAGACTCAACCTAGCAGATTTCGTGTCGGGTACAAAGTCACTCTAAGGTCCGTTCTGTTGGGCCTCTCAGAGGTCCGTTCTGTTGGGCCTAGAGTTGGGCTCGCTACACCCAGATAGATCTACCGCTTACGTCCCTCGGTGTTTCTGCCTACCCACTCACATGATCTAAGTAGTAAACCTCCTTACGTTAATCATACCATGTATAAAGTACTTGTAATCAAAGTAACATGTATTTCACCCCCGCAGTTAAGAAAACTGAAAACAGTTAGAGAAAAGGGGGACATGAACTCACAGTCGGTGCGTCTCTACCAAGTACTCCAAATCAGGCAGCTGTGCGACGACCTACAAGTGCTAATTCTATTAGACGGACGGCCGTGCCTTAGCTTTATAGTTTAAGTCTTTGAGAAATAGTTAGACAACTATTTCGTGTTTACATTCTGTATATACTTGGTAGTTATTCTCCTTCCCAAGGATGGGGGATTCAATACATGTGCGTTCATAAATATTTCCGTAAATGCGTAAGTTACGTTTAACAATCGAGTGGTAATATAATCACCGGTGTAACTTATATATTTATGGTGAAAGCGTTCGTATTATTTTGGATCGTTAACGTTCGTAAATATTATTTTTACTCTAAAAATAATATCTATGTATTTTCACAAAATAATCATAAACAGTGTGTGAAAATATATATTTATCACGTTAAATTTTGTGAAAATCCCACCTCCGAATATTTAGTAAATAAAGTCATGGCGAAATTTATATTTCTAAAACATGTCAAAAATAATTCTAACACTTGTAGTGTAAATAGTTCTAAGTGTTAGGTTTTTAGAAAAATTTCGCCAGAGTTTCCTCTGTAACTGGAGGTGGCCACGCTTTCAATCGTATCATTTTCTTTATCAAATCAACTCAACAATTTTCTTTATTTGATCAGAACAACTTTTATCACAACAACTAATCAACATATGTGTAAATTGCCAAAAATTACATGAACTTGCAGTTTTTCCCAAAACTGTGGTGTAAATCCCCTTAAATTTAGTAGATCTTCATATAAGGTAATTTGGTCTTGTAAAAACCTCGTTTTTAGAGAAAATCCATCGTCAACTTTTACAAAAATAGTTATTTTGTCGAAACTTTGTGTTACACAAGTGTTTACACACTTGTGTGTTCTAAAAACCATTCTTGTTAGTGTAAGATCTGTCTTTAGAAAACATGATTTCTTTGATACGTGGTTCTTTGAAAATACCACTTGCAGATACGTAGATCTGCTAGTTTTAAACACTATTCCACGAGTAAAACATTTTTACACAAGTTCATGCTTCGCGTGTGGTAGAGTTTCACCTTTTAACCCTTGTATTATTCAAAACAAGCTTATGTTAAGATCCATGATCTTACCAAACCGGGTTAAACGATGATCCGAGCTACCACATCATAGATCGGGCCTAAATAATCATATATTTCGAATACTACATCATTTACACAACTTATGAGCTATTAACCACCATTTTTCATGTTTTTAGTAAACTTTAATGCTTCAAAATGCAAGATTCCGAGTTTTAATCATCATACATCTTATTAACCACCTTAGATTAGTTCAAGAACGAGTTTTAAGCATTATACCTCTAGCTCGAGGCTAGGGAAGAATCTATGCGCAAAAGAGGTGGATAAAAGCAAGATAAAGGGGTCCTTCGCGTTCCGTTTGCTCCAAGCTTCCTAATACGCGACCCTCGACACTTGAGTGATCTTGGAATGGCAAGAACTAAACTTGAAAAATTGATGGATGGGCATAGGGGGTTCGGCCGAAAGCTTTGTGAGGGAGAGAGAGTAGTGTTGTTGTGAGTTGTTAAGTGTGTATGTTATGTGTGTTTAGTGGTTAACTTATAGACAATTTCATGTGCAATTAACCAATGGATATTGTGTCTTGTAGATATTAAACATCATTGATTAAAATAATCACAATGGTACCATGGGGGTCACAAAGTGACCGAGTTCGGTCAAGGGGGGGGGGGTAGTTTGGTTCCATTTCAACTAACCATTAAGCCTTAGTTAGATAATTAGGTTAAGTTAAGTGTTTAACTTGGTTACTAGGGTATGGTGTGTTAAAGCGGGTGTTAGGGTATACGGGGACCCTAACTAGCCCAGAAAAGATAAGTAATGAAAATAACAATATTTTCATGTTCCGGGTATAGTCCGGTTGTTTGGTTGGATAGTAATCCGTTAAAGCGTTACTAAAGCTTTAAAGTGTCGTTATTACTCTCTTTAGTGACACAGTTCATTCCTGACACTTTGGAAAGTGTCTAGTAATATTTTTCTCATGTTTTGGCACTTTACTAGTTAGCTAAAAGCTGAATTATTATGTAAAGTGCTGAGTTTTGTACTTAGAGTACGTTTTAGGCACATCCAGTCATTGTGACTTATTCCTAGAGACGCAGTTCCACAACCCTTATATCCCTACACTCACTACTAGTGTAGCAAAACATTTCTGGCTCATACAGGCCTTAGAGGCAGTGTTTGCCTGATGCTGGCTTTAACAGCATGTTCAATAGGTTATCCGTTATAGTGCTACTGTGCTTTTTGTGCATCACGGTTGTCACTAGGGTTCAGCACGTAAATAATGTAGTGACGATAAGTAAAGTATGATGCAAGTAAGTACATGTATCAGATATCAAGTAGCAGTTCATCAGCTAGTTCAAACAAGCACAGTAATTAAGCAGTAATTAATCATTAATTAAGTCGTACGGATACCTGGTTTAGTGCGGGTTGTCACATTCTCCCCCCGTTAAATAAATTTCGTCCCGAAATTTAAGTTCTGCTTGTAGATGCAGGGTTCTTAGGAAAAAGGTGGGGGTATTTCTCTTTCATCCGGTCCTCACGTTCCCAGGTGTATTCAGGACCATGTCTGGCATTCCAACGAACTTTGACGAGCTTGACACTGCTCCGGCGGGTCTTGTTAACTTTCCAATCCGTAACCTCAACCGGTTCTTCAACGAAGTGGAGCGTGTTGTCAACATGAATCTCGTCGATGGGAATGGCAATGTCATCTTGAGTTGGACTCTTCTTCAGGTTGGATACATGAAATGTATCGTGAACACCATTCAGTTCAGCAGGTAGGTCCAACTTGTATGCTACTAGTCCTATTCTTTCCAGAATTCTGAAAGGACCAATGTAGCGCGGATTTAACTTCCCACGCTTCCCGAAGCGTGCCACACCCTTCCAGGGTGAGACTTTCAATAACACCATTTCTCCAACTTGGAAATCCACATGTTTTCGGTTTGGATCCGCATAGGCCTTCTGTCTGTGGCGAGCTGCTTCGATGCGTTTAAGAATCTGCGCGATCTTGTCTGTCGTCTCTTGGACGATTTCGGGACCAGCAAGCTGCCTATCACCTGCGTCAGCCCAGCATAAGGGTGATCGACACTTGCGTCCGTAAAGGGCTTCGAATGGCGCGGCACCAATACTGGTGTGGTAGCTGTTGTTGTATGAAAATTCGACCAAAGGCAAATGCTTGTCCCAGCTACCGCCCAAATCCATAACACACGCTCTCAGCATGTCTTCCAAAGTCTGTATCGTTCGCTCGCTCTGGCCGTCAGTTTGCGGATGAAACGCAGTGCTCAGATTCAATTGCGATCCAAAGGCTTCTTGGAAGGATTGCCATATCCTTGACACAAACCTTCCGTCTCTATCAGAGATGATTGAGAGAGGTACTCCATGGCGCGCGATGATCTCTCTCATGTAAATTTCCGCAAGTTTGCTAGTGTTATCTTTCTCTTTGATTGGCAAGAAGTGCGCGGATTTTGTTAGACGGTCAACTATAACCCAAATCATATCATGGCCTCTTGGCGTTCTTGGCAACTTCGTAATAAAATCCATTGAGATTTGTTCCCATTTCCACTTGGGAATCTCAGGTTGTTGCAGAAGTCCTGAAGGCTTCTGGTATTCCGCTTTA
>JARYGA010042204.1:0-49970 GCA_030545235.1 Helianthus tuberosus | reverse complement strand
CGAGTAAGTAAATGATGGAGGCATTAGGACTAACCCTTTTTATTTCTACACCATTATTTTTCTTTTTTTTACCACCTACCCAAAATCCCCCTAGTTAGCCCCTTTGAGCCTAAACCTTTTCATTTCATAACCCAAACCAAACACCCTTTCACCCACCAAAACCTTTTTTTCATTTTTAACCCTTTGTTTTGGTAACTAGCTCGGTTTTTCGTATGACTTTTCAAAAAAAAAAAAGTGTTGATGATGAAGCAAAAGAAAAAAATAAACAAACAGGTTCATCAAAAATAACTTTGTTTGAATAATAGCTTCATCAAAATAAAAGTTACAAAAATAAAAAGTCTTACGAAAACCGACGCTTGTTACGCTTTTCGCCCTTTCACTAACCACTAACCCAACCACCTACCTTTAACCCAAGCCTAACCCTTCACCCAAAAAGTCCTCTTGATATTTACAAAGGTATATAGTTAAAAAAGAGGAGGATTGATTACTTGGCAAGCTTATGGTAGGAGTAAGTTCCATGCCGCTCTCGAGTGATCCACTAAAATACATTTTCGGCCGAGTGTTGAGTGATCCCCGTGAGGTATGTGAACTTGTATATAAATGGAATTTTAAAGAGGCATGTTATGCCCTAATAAGTAATTTATCTTATGAAAAGTTTTAAATAAATCATGACAAATAGGATTGTAAATAAATAAAAATAAAACTTAATAAAGAATCTTGGAAATCCCGACACTCTATGACAAGCCCAAAAACTTTCTCTTCTACCCATTCCATTTGGGAGTGTAAAGCTACATTATAAAGAGTTTTGCTTGAGGACAAGCAAAGATTCAAGTGTGGGGGTATTTGATGTGTGCAAAATGCAACATATAAATTACATCAATTGTGGCATAAAACTAACCATTTTTTAGTACTAATGTTGGAAAAAGTGTGTTTTTGTCTTCCTTTTGTATTTTCAGGATTAAATAACTTAATTAATTATCTTTCAATAATCCGACTACTTAGCCGAGGGTAACGTCACCTTCAAAAGAGGGGCCTACCACATTATGCATTAATAACTTAATTAATTATCTTTCAATAATCCGACCCTTTAGGATTGTATTCTTGCTGACTCAAACTACTGGGTTGAGGGTAACGTCACCTCCAAAAGAGGGGCCTACTACAATAACTAAGATAATCACTTAAATAGTGCAAAAGTGCGGAAATAATCAAAGGTTACACTAAACACGAGTCGGAACCAAATGATTCATCTTGTCTATCTGTTTTTATTTTTATTTTCAGCATTTTAGTTAGTTTTTATTTTTCTAGTTTAAAACCTTTTTATAACTTTTTGATTTGATTAGACGTTGAGGATAAACCGGTACTAAAAGCTCTTGTGTCCTTGGACGACCTCGGTATCTTACCAACACTATACTACGCTCACGATGGGTGCACTTGCCCATATGTGTGTTTAGTGTTAGTAAATATCGTGTTTTATAAATTTAAAACTTGGCTAAAAAGTGTTAAAAAGGGCTTAACATATACATTAAAAACTAACGATACTTCACACGCATCACACCCTATTTATAGCTTGCATAGAAGCTCGGACACGGCCCCGTGTCCATCCACTTTCTCTTTCTTCATTAATTGCAATTTGTCTGCATTAGCTCCACACGCCCCCGTGTGCAGAAGCGTATCTGTACTAGCAAGATTTGCTTGGATTCTGCGAATCTTAGTGTTGACCACGACCGTATTGAGCTGGGCACGCCCCCGTGTTGGGAAATAGAAGCTTCTATGCTTTGTCTTTTCTGCAGACACCTGGCCACGCCCCCATGTCCGCTTGGCACGGGGTCGTGGTCAGCCTTCTGTTCACTTGTTTTTGCTTGGGGAGATGCTGTCGAGGGGTCGTGTCACACCCTCAAATTACCACCTAGGGAGTGTCCCTGTTAGGCGTGTGACGACTAGCAATGAGCCACCAATTACATTGAATCACAAGTTTAAAATAAAGTTTCATCATTTAATAGTAATAAAATCCAAACATAAGTAATTCAAAAACCATCAAGTTCAGCGGAAGCGTTAACGTATCATAATGTAAATACTTTCCAAACAACCATAGTAAATAAATGTTTGATAAATAAACTCATCAATGCAACCATGACCACTCACGCCCTCCAGCCAGCAAGTTCCTGTTCTCAAGTACCTAACGACCTGCGAGCATGTAACAAGTGTATCAGACAAAGCTGGCGAGTTCACAGTTTTAGAAAACGTTTGTTACCAGTTGTATGTAAAACAGTTCACTAACAAATGCAAGTAATATTGTTAATATCTCAATTCCGAACAAGACGACTCCTGATGTACATGACTGCCCTTCCCACGTACTCCTATCTAGTACTTGGCCCCGACTGGGTCATTAGTTCACATCCGTCCTATCTAGGAGCGGTGTGAGGGTGCCAAACCTAAGTAGCGCTACCAACTAATACCCGTTACCCTCCAGGTAACATAATAAGGGACTTACAAAAATGATAGGTGAGAATATTAACCAATATACCCGTTATTACCCAGACCACTGACTGTCCCCAACCACTGGGACGCATGCTCGAATGTAGTGAACTCACCTTAGGTTTGCTCGGTAAGATTAAAGTATGTGTTCCCCGTTGGTCAATTAACCCCTATTGTGGTTACCAAATTAGTCAGTCTCATGAATTCATAGTTCACGCAACTATTCACACGTATTGTTCAAACAGTGAGTAATGAAACATGAATTCATAGTTCACGCAACTATTCACACGTATTGATCACATAAATTTCGTATCACAAACATCACTGCCTAATAACACACTACCCTATTAAAATGCGGCCCATTGCATAGTTCCCAAACCACCGGCCCAAACATCAGCCTTATTATTAAACCTCATGCGTTCAAATTTAAGTACTGTGTAACCATATACATATTACATAATAGAACATGTGTGTGTATTTAATGATTGTGTGCGGCCCAACATCACAACCGCCCCAACCAATAATCATTCCATCTACCAACTTCTGTAATCCAGTTCATCATGTATCGGCCCACTTAATGTATCAATATTACTGTGATTCAATTAGTTATTTGTTGATTATTAAACTAGTGCTCAAGCCCAATGACAACGCCTACATCCAACTATTCTAACAGTCCGATTACATGTAATGGTCCAAACAGGTGTGTATGTGATTTGTTATACCTTGCCATAACCCAATTACAATAACCATTTAACCCCCTGCCGATTGCAACCAATAACAACAATTTAGCCTAATATCAATCCCATGATCATGTGATTTTTAATACGACCCCACATGCAAACGTTTATGATATGGCTAACAAACATGATTTGTAATCAAAATCTAATTGGACCTCAATAACATGCAATCATAATTACTTTATTCATGTGTCACCTGACAACAAACAATTAATGTGAACTGATATACTTGACTTTTGATCACCTTATCTTTTGACACAAAATCACATGAAACATTAATTTTACCCTTATCAATTTTAGACATTCAAATGGCATATCATGACTCACTGTTATTATGAACATATCACGAATTCAAACCTATTATCCTTAACATAACACCTCGACTAATTAATTTAATCACCCACTATCACTAGTTCATTGTATGATTATTCACTACCGATTTCAAGTCAAATAACTCTAGAGTTGACTTACTGTTGCATATAGCTCCCTATCATAATTTCATACCCTATGTATGTATAGGTTTCGAAGAGGGGAGGGGTGCCCACTGCCGTCGCAACAAAGGAGGAATAGGGTTTGGTTTGCTAAGTGTTATCTCGTTACGTAATTATGTATGTATATGATCTACAATGACCGGCCCCCAAAACAAAACAAGTGATCCACTTGAGCTTTACTCGGCCAAAGCATGACTTAGGTGTACCCATGTGCCCAAGATGTGTTTCGTATGTGTGTGTGGGCACAAGACCTTGCAACAATCAGCCCAAAAATATTGTGTGTGGGTTAGTCAAGTTCGCGGCCCAATCAAGTTGGTTCTCTAAATTAATTGAACAACACATAACAGCATTTAACGGTTTCTTCTATGCATACACACATAATCATTAATAGTGCACGATACAAGTAAATAAGCACGGAGACACACGCTAAGGGTTCGTGGAATTTTGAGTAGTGCTAACCTTAATTATTCGGGTTGTCACATCATCCCCAACTTGAAGGAAATTTCGTCCCGAAATTTGACAAGTTAACACAAAGGAGTGAGGAGAGAAATCAAAATTGTTGCCGGTTTTCCCCAGGTGCCACATCATCCCCAACTTGAAAGGGAATTTCGTCCCGAAATTTACCAGCTTCACCAGGTTTAGACTGATCATCAAGAGATAATTGAAGATACTTACCATCTGATCCTCACGCTCCCACGTGAACTCTGGTCCACGTCTTGAGTTCCAAGGAACTCTCACGATTGGAATTCGACTAAGTTAACGAACCTTGAATTCCTGATCCATGTGTTCGATAAATTCCCCCAATAAAGGTATCGCACGTGTTTCATCAGACAACCACTGCCTTAGATCCGAAACATAAATAACATCGTGTACGTTACCCGATTCGCCGGGTAACTCGAAGTTGCAGGTTACGCTACCGATTCTTCCCAGACTGTTGAATGGTCCATCGTGACGTCAGTTAAGCTCGCCATGCTTCCCAAGCATTCCGCACCCTCCCGGGGTGAGACTTTCAACACGATACGATTGCCTACAGCGATCTTCCAGCGTTTCCCAAGTTTATCAGCTTTCCTAACAGTCACGCGTTGCCTCCAACCGACTCCCGATCCAAACAACCTTCCCAATAGTTTCGAGTACCAGTCCTGGACCAGTAATTAAGTTGTCAACCATCTTAGTCTAACAAGGAGGTTGGCATTATCGTCTATGTAATACCTCAACAGAGTTGTCTGGTTACCAAAATGATAACTGCCGCAGTAGTACTCAACCATAGGTAAGAGTCCTTCCAATTTGCAGTAAAGCCAGTCACACACATGCTCGCAGCATGTCTTCGAGTGCCAGGAGAGTTCGTTTTCTCTAATCGTTCGCCCAACGGCAATAAGCAATGCTCTAGTCCTGACGTGAGCCAAGGGTGTTGTGTATTGCCTGACATAAATCATACGTAGATCAATTTCAGAGGTAACGGGAGTTGGCACCTCGTGCCTAAAAGCCGCCTCTCTCAGAGGAACATTCACAACTGTGAAGACTCGTCAGTTTCCTTGATTGCAAGAAAGTGTGCTGGTAACTTGAGTCCATCAACGATCACCCAGGTGATAATGTTTCTGTTTCGAGTTGTAAGTAGACCAGTGACAAAATCCATAACAGTCTGTTCTCATTTCCATATGGGTGTTTCTGGTTGCTGATACTTCACCTCAACTCTCCCACAAGTCAATCGTCATTCACATACATAGCTAGGTGGGCCTTCATGCCCGATCACCAGTACAAGATCTATAGGTCCTAATATCTCTCATCAAAACCCAGACAACTAGAATATCGAAGCCGGTGTGCTTTGCTCAACACAATTTCCCTACGGTTGCCGTATAGTGAGACTCACATTCGTCCCATGAAGTAGCGAGTATCGTCCGACCTGCCAAAGGTTACTTCTCCATGCTCCGCATGGGTTTAACTTGAGAAATCTCTTCCCTCAGTTCCTCAATTTGAATAAGGCGAGTCTGATCAGGTATGTCAAAGTCGATAGCGAGCTGCAAAGCTTGTGCACGTCCAGGTTTCACGGTCGCATTCATTCAAAAATTCCATCCAGCGTTACCATCACATGTTTAGCTCTCTTGAAACAAGGGTACCCAGGAGGCCCTTGTGATCGGTCTAAGTAGTGCATTCGGTACCGTCCAAGTAATGCCTCCAATTTAAATCCAAAGACTACGGCTTCCACCGCAGGTCGTGACCCGTGCAGTTCTTCCTGTAACTCTATTACGTAAGCTATCAACTTCTCGTGTTGCATCGGCGTGTAACTGGGACTCTGATTCGAACCATCATGATATACCACTAAATCTCCCGCACCCTCGGGTAAAGGCAAAGCTCAGTGTAGTGCAGAGTTGGGATTCGAGAGCTAAAAAGACGTCCTCCTGTTTTGTCTTCCATGAATACAGCACCCTGCTATGTTAAAGAGAGTAAAACCGCGCGATCTTCGAAAATCCTGTGATGAATCTACGATAGTATCTAGCGAAACCAAAAATTATTGTATCCTCGAAGAAATCTTCGGTGTCGACTTGTTTCTAACAAAATGGATCTTAGCGAGATCCACGTGTATTCCCACTCCATTGTTTATATATCCACAGATGTACCTCTCGAATCCAGAAATTACCTTTAACAAGACTTCGTGCGTAGTGGCTCCGCCCTCAGGAGCTCTAAATAAGATACATATGCCGCCCATGTTGTTCCTTTCTCCTAGTAATGATTCCAAACGTCCTCAATAAGCACGGCCGGTTCATCTAATCCATAAAGCTGCTGGTGCGTTGATTATCCCCAAAGTCATGGAATACAAAATCGTATGGCCGAATTGCGTTTGATAGGCCGCTCTAAGAACACTCTCCCCATGAATTTCCTTCTGATAATAGTCCGTTCGTAAATCAATCCTCGAATGAAAGCTTGTCCCTCGCAACTAGTCGACAGGTTGTCACTACATGGTTGAGGCAAACGGTTCTTAACTGTCACCTTGTTAAGTTCCCGATAATCAATACACGCACGAAAAGGCTAGGTCCGTTAAAACTTCCGTCCAATAGCTCCTGAAGTTGATTAGGCAGCTCTTGCAACCCTCCTGGTGCAAGACGGTAAGAGTATGAGTATTTGGAGCGGCATCTAGCGTGAGATCAAACTGAGATTCTGCCTAACAGTTGTGGAAGTAAACCTGAAAGTTCCTCGGGTAGCACACTGAGAGTAAGCACGAACAATTGGTGGATCCTCGATCCTCTTTTCCTTAGCCTTAACATCAGTAACGGTTGCTAACGTTGCGGGGTAATCCCTCCGTAGACACTTCTGGGCCTTCATTGCTCATATGATGCTAACCCTTACACCACTCTGACACTTCAAAGTATAAAGTGACGCAAAATTTCCTTCCCTCAAGGTATATTTACGCGATACCGAGATAACCAATCTACACTACTACTGTATTGCAACCATCAAGGGTAGTGGAAGGAAGGTTGACGTCGAACACTTGTCCCACAAGGTCGAGTTTACATCCCAGCGGACATAGGAGGTTTCATTTGACTTGCCATCCGTTGCTGCCACAAGTTCGGTTTCAAGAAATATCAGGGCAAATAGATCGGAGACGAAGCGAATAGCTACCCATCCATGTTATCGTGTTGCCATTATGCCAGGTATAGCCTATGCCAATATCCGTACTGCCGTCGCTCCCTTGGTTGTCGTCACCTTGACTTAAGACAGTCAATCCTTGTCGAGGTCACCTTCGTTTCCATACTGTAAGCTATGATCACAAGTACCTTGATGTTGCCGCGACTATTACCTCTAATATTGTTTCCTGTAACGGTGTCCTGCGTCCTTTTACCAACAAGGTCCATCTTTTCACATTCCGTGCCACGTCCTAAGGCACTACTCATGGTGCGGGTGGTTACACAGTCCGCTCTACAGTCAATCGTCATCGATTTTGTCCCGATTGGTTCGTAAGAGTCGACTCCCATGAGTCGTTGGCTGGGGTTAAGGATTCGATTGGAGTCAATTCGCTGTTGTTCGTTGCCGGTAACTAGGATCGTTCAAATGCTGAAGTCGGTAAGGTACTACGTTTACCCTCTTGTCCATCATTCTTGCAAGTTGATTGAGTAATACACGGTATGTCGCGAGAGTGTTGTAGAAGTGATCGCACTTCGGGATTTAAGACGTCAATACGTTAAGTTCCAGCAAACGAAGAAAAGTGAGACATTCAAATGGCATATCATGACTCACTGTTATTATGAACATATCACGAATTCAAACCTATTATCCTTAACATAACACATCGACTAATTAATTTAATCACCCACTATCACTAGTTCATTATATGATTATTCACTACCGATTTCAAGTCAAATAAATCTAGAGTTGACTTACTGTTTCATATAGCTCCCTATTATAATTTCATACCCTATGTATGTATCATAACCTGATCCTCATCAGGGGAACAATTAATATCATATAACATAACCATTATCATATAACACTATCAACATCATGTAACACTTTTGCTAAATAACATCTCATAACGAAACAATCAAATAAAAGTTAACATGAATATGAATAAACTAACCGGAAGACTTGCTCCAATAGAATAAGGTTTCGAAGAGGGGAGGGGTGCCCACTGCCGTCGCAACAAAGGAGGAATAGGGTTTGGTTTGCTAAGTGTTATCTCGTTACGTAATTATGTATGTATATGATCTACAATGACAGGCCCCCAAAACAAAACAAAACAAAACAAGTGATCCACTTGGGCTTTACTCGGCCCAAGCATGACTTAGGTGTACCCATGTGCCCAAGATGTGTTTCGTATGTGTGTGTGGGCACAAGACCTTGCAACAATCAGCCCAAAAATATTGTGTGTGGGTTAGTCAAGTTCGCGGCCCAATCAAGTTGGTTCTCTAAATTAATTGAACAACACATAACAGCATTTAACGGTTTCTTCTATGCATACACACATAATCATTAATAGTGCACGATACAAGTAAATAAGCACGGAGACACACGCTAAGGGTTCGTGGAATTTTGAGTAGTGCTAACCTTAATTATTCGGGTTGTCACAGGTCGGGCATGCCACGTTTATTTCTTTTTTGTAATTATGTTAGAATTGGCTGTATTTTTGCTTCTTTTGTTCATTTACGCTCATTTAATCCTAAAAATACAAAATGAAGACAAAAGCACACTTTTTCCAACATTAGTACTAAAAAAGGGTTAGTTTTATGCCTCATTTGATGTAATTTATATGTTGCATTTTACGCACATCAGTGCCATTAAAATAAAATGGTTCGAGAATATAAAAAAGGCTGAGAGCGTTAAAAATGAGTAGATGCAGGGGTTTGTGATAAAATAAAATTAGAGCGTGTGTGTATATTGGTTTAATTATTAGATTTTTTTAAACTAAACGTTGCACAACAGTAGTGTGCACAAATATCAAGCAGGTAATGCTTGTGATCGCTCGCTATTGTACTGGTGAGGCAACAATAGTGCCCCCTAATGACGTCCAAGGTATGAGGATAGAGAGCGTGTGTGTATATTGGTTTAATCATTAACGAAAGGCCAACCCAAGCCGGGCCGCCACAAAAACAACAACCACTAGATTACATATTTACAAAAGAACACCATTCCCCCATTATATCTCTTTGTGTTTCGATCTATTAACATACGAAAGAAAACCCAAGGCCTTGACCTCACTAATAATACTTTCTATCCTGACCGAAATGTTTGAAAATTTTGCTTTATTCCTAGCACACCACAAGCTCTAGCAATCGATAAAGATGATACCCTGAACCGTGTAGCTAAGCTTATACTTGATCCCATTTCCTTTTAATATATAAGTAAACTAGGTTTTTACCCGGGATTGCTTCCAGGGCTTGGGAAAGTTATTTAGATTAATTACTATTTGTTATTAATATGACCACATTACATCAACCATCTCATTCGATTCAGCAACAATGTCTTCAAATCACCGAATTAGATCATGAACCCATATTAGAGGTTGTTAGGATCTGAATTTCTTTTTTATTGTGTTTTTGTTTAAGAATTAAAAAGATGAACTAGTAATGCAGCAGAATTAAAATGGAAATAAACTTTGCACACAATCAAACATGAGAAATGCTTTCAACACACATTTTAACATCTAGGAAAACATTGGAACAGGTACAAGTGGCAGTGATTGTGCGGTTGTTTGTGGTGGTGAAGTGTCATCATCTAGGACAACATTGGTTACCCATCTCCTTTTGGTTTTAGGAGAGGTTGGTGGTGTTTTGATGGATTGAGTGGTAGTGATTTGAGTGGAAGGTTGCTGACTAACAGTTGTTGGAACAACTGGCGTTTCAACCACTAAAGCGGTAAGACCCGTGTGCAAACACGGGTCGATTCTTAGAAAATTATGCATAACATATATTGACAGAATATATAGATATGTGTATAGATATTGTACCAAAACGTATTATTTATTATAGCTAAAAGACAACTATAAGTAAATATAAAAGATATTTAACATGCATAACATATATTGACAGAATATATAGATATGTGTATAGCTTTGATCATTTAAATATACCTTTGCCAATATTACAGTGCTGAAAATGAAAACAGTAGCTGACTATAACTATCAGTGGATAGCCTATCAGTGGATTAAAACACTGAGCTTTAACAACAATCATTATATAAACAGTGATTCAAGAATCTTCCTTCTCCAAAAAAACAATATTTTAACCCATCAGTCATTTCAATCCCCTTCAACCTCCACAAAACACTATTTTAACCCAACAGTGGTTTTAAACCACCATTCTAACCAAACAGCGGTTTCAACCACAGTTTTCTCAACAGTAGTTCCAAACATCTGTTTTCATCCATCTGTTGACCGAAATCAACAGATGTATCAACCACTGTTTTATTTTCAAACATCTGTTCCCAATAACAGAGCTTTGATCATTTAAACCTACCTTCGCCAATATTACAAGCTTTTACACTCTCAAACCTAAATATTTATTTACTTGATTTAAATAACAAACATGGTTAATAATTTTAACACAACTAATTATATAAAAACTACAAGTGTAAAACAGAGGTAACTATATAATAAACAAAGTTCAAAAAAGCAAACAACAATCAATAGAATACAGCATACTAATTCCAAATCAATGCGCGAAACAGCATACAAAGATCTGACGGCTAAGTACTGTCCACGTCACAACCTCTGATGAATAATGGATGATAGTTGTTAGGAAACCACTGATGAATCAATATCAGTAGTTTACAGTGATGAAAATGAAAACAGTAGCTGACTATAACTATTAGTGGATAGCCTATCAGTGGATTAAAACACTGAGCTTTAACAACAGTCATTATATAAACAATAGTTCAAGCATGTTCCTTCTCTAAAAAAACTACATTTTAACCCAACAGTCGTTTCAATCCCCTTCAACCTCCACAAAACACTATTTTAACCCAACAGTGGTTTTAAACCACCATTTTAACCAAACAGTAGTTTCAACCACGGTTTTCTTAACAGTAGTTCCAAACATCTGTTTTATTTTCAAACTTCTGTTCCTAATAACAGAGTTTTGATCATTTAAACATACCTTTGCCAATACTACAAGCTTTTACACTCTCAAACCTAAATATTTATTTACTTAATTTAAATAACAAACATGGTTAATATTTTTAACACAACTAATTATATAAAAACTACAAGTGTCAAAAAACATACAAAGTTCATCCATAGTCAACAGATGTATCAACCACGATTTAATTTTGAAACATCTGTTCCCAATAACAGAGCTTTGATCATTTAAACAGACCTTTGCCAATATTACAAGCTTTTACACTCTCAAACATCAATATTCATTTACTTAATTTAAATAACAAACATGATTAATAATTTTAACACAACTAATTATATAAAAAAATACAATTGTCAAAACAGCAAATAGCATTCAATAAAATACAGGATCCTAATTCCTAATCAATTGGTGAAATAGTAGTTTCGATAAGTAAAGCTCCTTTCGGACCATTGTAGTTGTCAACATGTTGGAGGTATTTCAGAAGTTCGTTGCTCAGATCAACTTCAATCATATCCCCCAGATGCTTGTTATCAGCCACTTGTTGTCTTCAATTATATTAGTACTTCGGCGACTATCTACATAATCAACTACACGAGGATTATTGAAAACAAACACCTTCATCCAGCCTTCTTCTTCATATCTGAGCAAATCAGCTGTTAGCTCAGCAGACTTTCCAATAACAATCAAATGCAACCTCTTTGCGATGGTCAAAAAATGCCTTTGGCAAGGATTGACTACAATACTCTCGGGAAAATGAAGCATTCTGAAAGTCTCACTAAGAACATCAAAAGCAACGATGTTCCTCTCACCTAGTGGATACCAATAATTTGAAACCATAAAATATATGGTTTTATCAGCATAAACTCCCGTAGACCATGAATAACGACTTGAACCATAATTGTTTATGCTACCGAAATTTATTGTTCTCCATGACTCACGACGTCGTGAGTAAACACGAGCAGCAGTTACATTACGGTAACATCTGATGTTCAGCACTTTCAGATCATTGAACTGATCAAAATAAATTCCACCAGTATCAGAGTTTCGATGATGATTGTAATTGAAGTAGTCATCATACAAAACCTTATACCGCCTGATAGTTGGATTCCAAAGAATCAACTGACAGCAAATCCCTTCATTGCAAATTAACAACAAACCATTAAATGAAGATAGAATACGCAAGAAGCTAGGGTGCACATTGTTAGGAAAACTTAAGGAATTTCTTCTAACAACATCCAAATTACCACCAACTACGTCGTCAATGACAATTGACGTGTCTTTAAAGGATAGTAGTTTCTTTTGTACCGAATCTCCACTTCGGATAGCATGCATCACCTGAAATGCATGACTTGACAATTCCCTATAAAAATTCTTGGAAAGACATTTGAAATGGCCAATATCTTCTACAGAGAGCCTTGTGAAAATCTCGTCAACAATCACTTGAAACCCAAATTTTTCCATTCTGCAGAGAGCCTTGTGAAAATCTCGTCAACAAATTTTTTTTAAAATGATTGAGTAGATGGATGAAAACGGTAATGATCAAAACCTCTGCCCAATGTATTTTATATACCCAATGAAGGCGGT
The DNA here is from genome assembly GCA_030545235.1 of Helianthus tuberosus. Lineage (NCBI taxonomy): Eukaryota > Viridiplantae > Streptophyta > Magnoliopsida > Asterales > Asteraceae > Helianthus > Helianthus tuberosus. The sequence goes on along the minus strand of JARYGA010042204.1, from coordinate 37,118 downwards.
TATGACAAAATACATCGTCAGACGAAAGAATATGATGCGACACTCGTTAGGCTTTTAATGCATTTACATGGGAAAAATATAAAATTAAACACGTTATTATAATTACAATTAACCTATTCATTTACCTATAAGACGCCTTTACCATAAGACAGAAGTGATTGCTTGACGTGCATTAATTGCAAAGTACATATCCCAAGGCATTTTGAATTTGAAATTACCGGCAATTTCAAAACCACTGCTATGGTATATGTTTGCCAAAGGAAACATCTGCTAAGTTATACTTTCTTGGCTATGGGCAGTAGTTTGCTGATCTGATTTGAAAGCAATTGTCATGATGACTTTTCTAATAGCATTAATTGCTGATTTGATTTGCAACAAATAGTCATCAAGAATTTTTTTTATTTTTTAATTTAACTTTAAATTTTATCATGAAAATAATGTTGGAGTAACTCTTATCTCATTGGAATGTAACGATTAAGTAAAATGGTAATTTCATTGTAATTCTAGTTTTTATTTGATAATTTCAATCTATCAATAATTAACACTGTCAATAATAAAAATGTGAGCAGTGGATGTTTTTTAGGAAAACCAATGATGGTCAGTATCAGTGGATGTCAACAATAAAAATGTGAGCAATGACTATTATTTAAATATCAGTGGATAGCCAACAGTTATTGAAACACTGATGTTTAGTCAGACAGTGGTCAACATGAAGATTGAAGAAACAGAAGTTGTCTTTCAACAGTGGATAACATTTAACAAACAGATGTTTGAACCAAATCAGTGGTTGTAACAGACTTTTAAGGATTAGTGAAAACTATCATTTTTAACTATTTTGAGATTGTTTGACCTTAAACAGATATTTGAGCTTCTATATCAGTTGTTTGGTGTTAAACAAATATTTGGACATAAACAGATGTTTGAAATTAAATAAATGTTTGACCTTAAAAAGAAGTTGGCCCATAAACATCTGTTTGCAAAAAAAAAAAGACAATTTTCAAAAATACTATACCCAAACAATCAAAATGAGGAGCTTAATAATCATCAAAGTGTAATTCATTTTTATTTAGTAGTATAAAGATTAAACCACTGTTTAATTTATAGTACAGATCAGTGATATGAAATCTAACAATCAAAATGGGGTTATGTGATAAATAGCGTTACATATAAACATCTCAGTGATATGAAATCTAACAATCTAACAGAGTATAAAACACTGATGTGATAAATACTATTACATATAAATACTGTTAACATAAACAAAGGTAGAATATCTACTGTTGATGCTGAACCACTTTTGTTGTTGGACAGTGGTTCGTCTTTGAGTTTGTATAGGGTTTGTCTCGAGAGATAAAGTATAGTGAACCACTGCTACACTAAACACTGTTACATAAGAAACACTGATACATAAATACTAAAGTTGAATCCACTGTAGATGCTGAAACACTGCTGCTACTGAGCAGTGGTTTTCCTTTCGTTGATCAGGCTTTAGGTACATAAGTGCTTGTCTTTAACAGGGCTTTGTCTTCAACAGTGCATAGGCCTCATGAGTCAATAAGCCCATCAGTCTTTATAAGGAGCAGTGGTTAATTATAACAGTCCTTAGCATGATCAGCTGTTATAACCACACCATAACCCTTTGAGAGGAAGCAAGTGTCCGTCTATTCATTTGAGAGGACTCATTGCATTACATCCCTGTTGAAAAACAGAATCCATAAATTTAGGGAAAATGGATTTGAAAGATGATAACCAAACAGTGGAGGATCTCATTCTACAACTCAGATAAATTCTGGGGTATTCTCAAATAATGGTTCCTAGATGTTTGAAGAACGACAAAGACAGACAAATGTCCACAGTGCTGCTTCTTTGAACATTTGTCGGTCTTCAAACATCTACGAATCTATGAAGCATTATCTCATTGGAATGTAACGATTAGGAAAATTGTAATTTCATTTTAATTCTAGTTTTCATTTGATAATTTCATTCTATAATTAATTAACCACATCAACAATAAAAATGTGAGCAGTGGATGTTTTTTAGGAAAACCAATGATTGTCAATATCAGTGGATGTCAACAATAAAAATGTGAGCCGTGACTATTTTTTAACTATCAGTGGATAGCCAACAGTGATTGAAACACAGATGTTTGGTCAGTGATTGGTCAACATGAAGAATGAAGAAACAGAGGTTGACCATCAAACAAATCCTTAACACTATTAAACCTCTGTTGACTTACCAAACAGATGTTCAGACACAATTCAACATCAACATAATCTAAATATTACTGAAACACTAAATAATAAGTAAAAATAAAACACAACATAGATTCATAAAATTAAATTTATTCATGACCTTAAAACTAAAAGTCCAATAATTACATCACATACTGAACAATATTAAAGTTCAAATCTAAGAATAACAGCAAGAATTAAGAAAGTTTAGTTTCAACTCAATCGATTGTTGAACCTCTCGATGTATGCCCTTCAGCATCGCCATGAACTGCACGTCTCTAACCCCGCACTCTATATTACTGACAACACAAATAAGAAACAAACCTAAAATGCAAATGTCTCTTCTCAACTGTTGTAGCACATCTGAGTTTTCACGATATTGCACGAATCTATGCTTTCTATAAAAGAAGAAAATCTTCCTGGCACAAGAAAACCTGACTTTCGATTTAACGAAAATCAAACAATGCAACTCTCACATCAAAGAAGATAGCACATGCAACTTTTCAAGATAGAAGATACATATCGTCCGTTGAAGCTGCAACTCTGCCATCAAAGAAGGTAGCACATGCAACTTTTCACGATGTTGCAACAATGATACTGCAGCATCGATACTGAAAGGTTGATGTGGGATGCAAATTTTCATTGAAACGACGATGTTGGAACAATGATACTGGAACGATAACATGTAAACATAATCAACAAACATTCGAACAAAGAAGTGTAATCGGAGATTAGCGGCTGAATCACGAAAAAGATGCATTTGAGAGAGAAAGAGACGCTCACATATATGAGCGAGCGAGATTTGAATGTGAAACCAGATAATTATATCTTATTTATAGGATAAGAATATATGGTTTGAATTTTGAATTTCAAAATTACTGATATTATCAGTAATTAATGATCTTACTTGAAAGCAATTGTCATGATGTTTATTGGGAACTGATGTTTATTGGGAACTGAAAGGTAAGTAGTGTATATCCTTATATCCTGCTTTATTAAACTAATTAAATATTAGAAATGATATGCAAAGTAGGAAAAAAAAAGAACGTCAATTTTAAATTACCATTTTGCATATTTTGAATTTCAAAATTACTGATATTATCAGTAATTACTTATCTGATTTAAAAGCAATTGTCATGATGACTTTTCTAATTTTTATTTTAACTTTAATTAAGAGATAATAACCGTCAGTTTGAAATTCACATTTTGCATATTTTAAATGTCCAAAGCTCAAGAAATTAGCATTAGTTACTGATTTTATTTGCAACAAATAGTCATGAAGAATTTTTTTTATTTTTTAATTCAACTTTAAATTTTATCACGAAAACAATGTTGGAGGAACTCTTATCTCATTGGAATGTAACGATTAGGTAAAATGGTAATTTCATTGTAATTCTAGTTTTTATTTGATAATTTCAATCTATCACTAATTAACACCATCAATAATAAAAATGTGAGTAGTGGTTGTTTTTTAGGAAAACCTCAGATGGTCAATATCAATGGATGTCAACAATAAAAAAGTGAGCAGTGGCTATTTTTTCCTATCAGTGGATACCCAACAGTTTTTTAAACACTGATGTTAGGTAAGTCAGTGGTCAACACGAAGATTGAAGAAATAGAGGTTGTATTTCAGCAGTGGATAACTTTTAACAATAAAATGTTTCAACCAACACAGTGGTTGTAACAGGCTTTTAAACAGATGTTGGGGCTTAAACAAATGTTTCGCCTTATATATCAGTTGTCTGGACTTAAACAAAAGTTTGAACTTAAACAGATGATTGCCCATAAACAGAAATTTGGCCATAAATAGATGTTTGGCCTTAAACAAATGTTCGAGCTTAAACAAATGTTTGCCCATAAACATCTGTTTGCAAAAAAAATACCAATTTCAAGAATATTATACCCAAACAATCAAAATGAGGAGCTTAATAATCATCCAAGTGTACTTGATTTTTATTTATTAGTATAAAAATGAAACAACTGTTCAATTTATAGTACAGATCAAACCAATGAAGTGATGTGATAAATACTGTTACATATAAACACTGTTGGGATAAACACTGTTATATATAAACACTGATGTCATAAAAATTGTTACATATAAAACACTGAGGTGATGACATCTAACAACCTAACAGACTATAAAACACTGATGTGAAAAACACTGTTACATATAAACACTGTTAACATAAACAAAGGTCTGAGCTTAAACAGATGTTTGCCCAAAATAGAAGTTTGGCCATAAACAGATGTTCGCCCATAAACATATGTTTGCAAAAAAAGACCAATTTCAAGAATACTATACCCAAACAATCAAAATGAGGAGCTTAATAATCATCCAAGTGTACTTGATTTTTATTTATTAGTATAAACATGAAACAACAATGTCTTCAAATCACTGGATTAGATCATGAACCCATATTAGAGGTCAAACAAAACCACAACAGGACCACATTAATAATATCATTTCCACTTTTACTTCAATGCACTTAAATGATAGGGTGATTTGGGATTTTGTACTTGTTTAAAAAATAAGATGTTGACCAAAATTCAAACAGATGTTGACCAAAAGTCAATCAAATGTTGGCCAATAGTGAAATAGATGTTGACCTTAAACAGATGTTTGGTTTAAGGCCAAACATCTGTTTATGGCCAAACATCTGTTTAAGGTCAAACGTCTGTTTAAGTCCAAATATCTGATACAGAAGGCGAAACATTTGTTTAAGGTAAAACAGATGTTTAAGGTAAAACAGATGTTTAAGGTCAAACAACTGTTTAAGTCCAAACCTCTGATATAAAAGGCCAAACATCTGTTAAAGGCCAAACATCTGTTTAACCCTGAACAGATGTTTAACTTAATATGATCTACTGTCTTCTCACACTGTTTTCCTCTTAAAAACACTGTTCAACCTAACATGGGTTTCCATTATCTATTGACCAAAATGCAAACAGATGTTCAAACCACTGTTTGTTATTGTACTTCTTTTCAAAATTACAAAGAATTCAAGAAAACGAAACTAAGAAATTTACAAATCTAAAAGCAACAATTTAAAATCTAAGAACAACACCAAGAAATTTACGAACCTAACATCAAAAATTTAGTGCTTTTAGCTTTAAACTCCATCAAAGTATATCTTCGACAATCGCCATGAACTCCACGGAAGTACTCAATGCATCAACAGCAGGATTTATAGAAACCTGATCTCTCGTGAACAGACCAAGATGCAGTACATGAAAACACTTCTTCAGCTATTGAAGAGTAGCCCTCTCCTCATATACTTAATCCTTAACTTTGTTCATAAAGAGCTGCTTTAAACCAAACTTTATGCTTCTTTTAATACAAAAAAGGCAGGAAAGACCATTACTCTAGTAAGATAAATCTTATCTTACAGCAATAACTGATGCTTTCTTGCGTTTAGTAGGAACTACTACGGCTTCTACATCATCATCATCTGCCCAGAGTCATATATAATCATCATTTAGTCACCAGCAAAAAATATTTTAAATGTAGATTTAAAAATATTTCTTTGTGTTTAATTTAACTTTATGCTTCTTTTAATACAAACCTATAATAACCCGCAGCAGATTGTATGAATTTCAAACAACTGTGATTAGACTGAAATATAAAGCGAGAATTAGAGTATATCACTTCAAAATAAAAAAATCAAAATTGGAGTAGCAAAACACACATACTTTAAACGATGTTGGAACAATGATACTGGAAACAACCGTAGAACAATCATCATCATCATCTCTAGCAGATCATTCACAATCATCATTTAGTCACAACTCAGATAACAAAACTTCAGTAAAAATCAAAAACAAAAACACATACCATTATCAAGGGAAACCACATATCAACAAAAAATTTCCTGAAAATGGGTTAGAGAGAGCTTCAGTTTTCTCTTATCCTTTATGAACAAATGCCGAGTATTGAGAAGAAGAGATTTGAGGGATATATACATATCATCCGTTCAACTTACAACTCTCCCATCAAAGAAGGTAGCACATGCAACTTTTCACGATGTTGCAACATTTATACTGCAACATCGATATTGAAAGGTTGATGTGTGATGGGAAGCTTCATTGAAACGACGATGTTGGAACAATGATATTGGAACGATGTGTGACATCTGTGTATTTTAACCCTTGTACTGTTCCAAACAACTTTGTGTTTAAAGAAATACGACGTTTTAATTCCAATATTTGTTTAATTATTTGTGGCATTAGTACGTTTTCAATCATTGTTCAATTCCGAACTCTCAAACCTGTTCTGGAAGTGAAATCATAAATCGTTACGTAAACATAATCAGTTTAACACGACTTACACTCCGGAACTGTGACATAAGCCAAATATACCCTAAATACCCTTTACATAACTTAGAAATAAGTTTCGAAGGATTCGGTATGGCAATAACATGTTTATTCGAACTTTAGGGCTATTTACGGCAAAAATGCGAAACGAACGTTGGTGACCGCCTGGATAATATTTAAATCCTAAAAATATTCTGTTATGATTAAAATTTTATTTTTAATCAGGTTCGTGTTGAAAAATAAATTAAAACGCTTAAAAACATTATTTTTCAAGTTTAAAGCGTGTACCGCGTGTTACTGCGTAACACAGTGCTTCTACTACAAAACACAGACAACGCAGCCAGTCTCGGCAACTGAAATTTATTTCAGTAATATTTTGGCGAGTTTGTTTTTATAGAATAATAAAAATAATTTAGAACGCCATAAACCGGGATTTAAACGCTAGATAAAATACCCGGTACCGAGTTAAATACCTGTTTTATCTAAATTACCTATCAAAATTTACACTTACCCCCCCCCCTTCATATCCACGGTCACTAGGACCCACCAAAATCACACCATATCTCAAAGATCTTATTTTTATTATATTCTTGATCTTTCTTAGATTTTATCTAGATCTTATGAGATCACATATGATATTTTAGATCTTGTATTTGCCATATATAAAGACCTAAGCTCTCACTACACTCCATCTTCATCTCTCTCTCCCCATAACCGTAAACACCCACCACCACCTCCATTTCCATTTTTGCAACCTTCTTCTTCAAGATCAAACCCCATTCCAAGCTAATTTCAAGTTGGTGTGAAGATCCAAAGGAGTTTCCAAGGTGTTTTCAAGTGATTTCAAGCTCCATATCATCAAAATTTCATCCAAGAACTTACTTGAATCTTGAAGGTATAAAGTTTATGTTTAAATCATACTCTTGATTCTTGGTTGTTCTTGATGATTTGAAGTTTCTCTTGAATCTTGGAATTTTTCACAAACTTGAAATCTAAAAAGAAACGGGTCTTGATACAAAATAAAAATGGTGGTGTATATGTGTGTATATAACCGTAAATATATATATATATATATATATATGTGTGTGTGTGTGTGTGTGTGTATGAGATTTTATTTTGATTCTTGATAAATACTTGTTTAAGTTGTTGCTTGTTCTTGAATGATAGTTCAAATGCAAGTGTTTGATGATTGGTGTATGATATGATAAGTGTTCAATTAAATCAGCAAATAAACATGAATAAATCACATGTTTGATGCATCCAAACTCATATGAAATGATGATGATATGATAATGTGCTTTAGACACTTGTACATAAGAATACATGTTGATTTAAAGCTCAAGAAATGATAAAAAATGGTTGTTTCACAAAAATTTTTAGAACAGGTTATAAACACTAAAAATAACATTATTTGGTATAATATAATGGCATGAAACTTTGTCATAGGTTTGATAGCTTTGCATGTTGTACATATAGCTTAGAAAGTGGTAAAATATGTGAAATTTGCATGTTTTATGTGCTTTATGTGAGACCTTCACTATCATGAGTATAACCACTATTTTATTCAGTAAATTACATGGGTTATGTTAAAATATCAAGTCGTTTCGATTTGGGATGGTTAGGGTAACGTTTAATGCAAAACTATGCGGTAAAACGGTTAAAAATCGGCTTTTCGGAGAATTTTTATAAAATTGTTTTAGATCAGTAAGTAAACTGATATTTTTGATATAAAAATAAGTATTTTAACTTATATTAAGTTTACTTGGTGTTTGGTTAGTCATACGTGACTTCCGGCGCCCAAAAACGTTACCGAATCGCTAAAATACGTGTTTTTCAACATACACTATAATGGGTTGTTCATGGGTAAATTTTATGTGTTACAATGTGTTATGTGTTTTATAATATGTGTATGATGACATGTTAATACTTGACAAGATTATGTGTATTACGCTATTATTAGTATGTTACATTTGAGTATATATATTACGACGCGCAAATCGTAGATATATTGCTTATAACATGATGAGGGTCACCAATAAAATCGTTCAAGTCGCAATGTTAATAAAATATGTATATGAACTCATATATACATAAATACACCAATATAATCAAAAATAATAACTTTTCTAGAAAATCTCAAAGTTATGTGAAAATTCTAAGTATCGGAGAAACTTATGTATTTTTGTTGGTTTTTTATTATTAAATCGTTCTTATTTAATTTAGTACGAATAAACAATTTGAGGGATTGTGTTGACATATGAAAACGCACCCAAAGGTGAGTACATAGTCCCCTCTTTTACGTTTTCAAATGTTTTGGGGTGATTCATATGTGCCTATTCATTATTTTCATGATTTCGACTATATGATTTCACCTGCATAAGTACTATCTTTTGACGAATTGAACTATTATCTATGGTTTAAACGACTGATTTCCAAGGTTTGTTAGAACTAATTGTTTATTTATACTGTTATTTATACATTCATTAACAATGATCAAGCCGATTGGTAGTACGATATAGCGCTATAGGACTAGACACCCCATTCCTGTTGTATGGAATGTCAGAAACCAAATTTTATCCAAATAGAATTTGCCTTTGTGGTATTTCTATAGTCTCTAAAGTGTAGTTTGATGCACTAAGGTTTGAATGTATTGCTAAATCGCGATTTATGGTATGTTTCGATATACTACCAACGTGATACTGTTTGCTAAAGCATAATTTGATATGCTATTATTTACTAAAGTATAATTTGATATACTATGTACAAATCCAACATATATTTTGTTATTTACTAAAACATAGTTGATATGTTATTTACCAAACCAAAGTATACTTATGATATACTACCGAAAACTATTATTTTAACAACTAAAGTATATTTGATATACTATCTGTTTAAATGTTTTGAAACTAAAATATATTTTAATATATTACTTATCCGACTTTCTTAAAACCAAGGTATATTTTTATGTATACTACAACTTTTATATCAATGCAAAGTGTTCTAGAAACCAAACTTTTATCAAGGATTCATGGCTACTTTTATAAACATATAATCTTTTCTTATATGATCCAAAGCCATGAATCTAATTCACAAAACCTATGTTACTCACATGCATTTTTTGTGACAACTGGCACAAACCGGTAATTTCCGTACACTTTAATTATTACTTAATGACTGCAATTAAGTGCTTAATTGTCAGCAATGTCTGAACACATACTAAACAAGTGAATTCATGCAAGTTGTATACTACAAAATATTGCTTTATGCATAAACGAGAGCGTTGCGTCGGAAATACTAGTAAACTCACCGGTAAGACACACTGTGTCAACAGAACTGCAGAAAGCAGTCAGACATTAGAATTAAGGCCTAGGTGTAGGTCCAACGACAAGAATACATTAAAACCCAAGAGTACATACGAGGGTTTAATATATATACTCTCCGGAAGCAAAAATAAGCACTAAAAAGCACCCGAAACGCACTTTAAGTGTAGAATTTGATATAATTCAGCTCTAATTAGCTTTCAACAACATAAATATCATGCAGAAATGTCGTTTTATTACCCAGAATATTTCCCCAAGTGTTGGGAATTAAAAGGATGCAAAAAGGTACTTAAAAGACACTAAAAAGTGTGATTTAGCACTTTAACGAACCGGTATTTAACCGAACAACCGGACATTACCCGGAGCATCAAAATATTACTTGAAGCATTGTTTTAATGTTTCTGAACTAGTTTTGGTCCCCGAACACCATAACACCCCTTATAACATAATAACGCATTAAATCCCTAAACTTATTACTTGAAACCAACTTATTTATGAACTAGGGAGTAAATATTACACTTTGCCCCCCCCCCATTCCATATATACGGTCACATGGGGTGACTCCACCATAATATTTTCAAGATCCCCCAAAATCCTAACTAGATCTTTACATGATCTCACAAGATAAGATATGATATGATCTTGCATAGATTTCCTTGGATATTCCTTAGATTCTCTTGAATATTATAAGTACACAAGATCCTACAATATCCATCAAAGATCTTGCTTGGATTTCACTAGATTTCATAAGATATTACTTGGAATTAATTTGATTTCATAAGATATTGCATAGATATTATGAATCTTGAAAGATTTACTAGAGATCTTGCAAAGTACTATAAGTTACAACTAGACCCCTCCCCATATCCTAACAAAATCGGCCCAACATGTCTAAATACAAGATTATGTAATCTTCCCAAGATCTTAAATTGATTTTATTTATATTTATTTAGATATTGTGAGATATGGTGTGATCTTGAAGATTTGATCTAGATCTTGTATGAACTACAAATATAACCATTCTCCTCCATCACTTCAACACACCACAACACTCCCTTCTCCCCTCTAAACCTTCGGCCGAACACCACCCCAACACCACCACCATTTTCGGTTATCAACCAACCAATCCAAGGTCTTCTCAAGGTGCTAGAAGGTCATTAGCGAGGCTCGGTGCTCACAGAACTTGAAGGACCACCTTTGTGTGCTATTACCCACCACATTTTCATCATAGATCTTCCCTAGCTTTAAGCTAATTGTAAGATTCTTAAACACCCTTGTTTATTTCTATATTTAGTGGTTAAAAGACTTGTTATGATGAAAATATTAAGAACACTAAAGAATATGAACATGAATCTTGAACATAAGTCTTACACATAATGAAATAGTGATGAAACTATGTGTTTAGTGTATGAATGATGCTTGTTTGTTGAAATGATGATGTTGATCATCACATAAAGCTTTCTAGATTGTGATTAAACACATGATCTAGCAAGTGGAAGGATGATTATGTAACAACATAAAATAATCATCTTCTAGTAAACACATGAACTTGATAAATGAAAAGATTTCTCGAAAAGTAATAAACAAAAGAAGCTAGTAAACTTATAAATCCAATATTTATGAATGATTTTTCCAAGAAAAACAAGTGTAAAATATGATTTTTAGAAAATCATGATTCTTACATAAACCAATATTATTTTTGGTGGAAAAACAAGTGTATGAACACTTGTGAAACAAGAGAGTTAATGAAATCAACATTTTTGTAAATTATGTTTACAAGTTGTTAACACCAAATCTTGTCAAGCATGGAATTTTTGATGAAATAAACACACTTTAAAGGGTAACTAAGTCTACTAGAGACATTGCCAAGTTACTACAAGTTTTGAGAAAGAACAAGTTAATGTTGTCATGTAACTTACTTGATTTTAACACTTGTTAGATAAGAAATGAGTTGTTGATTGTTGATGATGTTTTAAAAGAAAATAAACACATGTTTTGAAAACATGGGAAACCTCCATTTTTAGGGGAAACTCTGCCAAAATTTTTATAAATTTTGACACTTAGAAAAAAAATATAAGTTTTTGAGAAACTTATTCCCTAAAAATGTATCTAAAAATATTACCAAGGTTTCCTTAATTTTTGGTGATAAGAAATGGTGATTTCTTCAAGATTAAAAAGTATGTTAAGTATGTATATTTTTGAGAGAAAAATATATATTATTTGATCACCAACTTTTGTGCTAAGTGTATATAGTATGTGTTATACGTGCTAGTGTATTAAGACTTGAAAATATACTAAATACTCATGAGAAGTATAAACACCAAAAATACACATACAAAATACAAGATACATAATTCGGGTGCAAAGTGCAAAACACGAGATACTTATATTAATTTTTGAGAAAATAATATAAGTAAGATACTTAGTTAAAAATATAAAATATTTTTAACACAACAATACAAATACAAAAGAGAGTGACTGTACTTGTGCGACACAAGTCTAGCGACTAACGTTAAGAAAACGCGTATAGGTCACGACGTTAATTAAGCAAATCCGGTGAAGTTTACGACGCACAGGAACGTAAAGTTGTGAGTTCATGCTCCCCCTTTTCTCTTAATTGTTTTCAGATTTTTAACTTCGGGGGTGAAATACATGTTACTAATACTCCAGTATTTACAAAATGGTATGATATGTACTAAAACGAGAAGTAATCTTGGCGACAACTAGTGCCAAGAATTGATACGAGAAATCGTGTCACGAATAGGGTACCATAAGCACCATTAATCGTGTACATACTTAGACCGCAGAACAAAAGGTTAGATCTAATGGGTTCAGGGCAGCCCCACTCTTGGTGACAACTAGAACCAAGTAGTGTTTTTGTGTCTCAGTCGTGAATCGACTATAGAAAAATGCCTATGGTTTGGTGACTTCCTATGTCGTGTCACATGTTAATGGCTTTGCAACCCATTAACACCTGATACATATGGAAATACTTGATTTACACTTGAATACGTGATTTAACAAATACATACCATGATTTTTATACAAAGTATACAAGCGTTAAATACAAAACTGCATGAATTCACACCAACATTATGTTGACGTTTTTCCAAACTCACATGTATTTCAAGTAACTAGAAGTGGATGTGCGCGCGGTCTTACCCATGCTCGTGGATGTCGCTATTGTTTATCTTTAAATAAAGTTGTAAACTTTTTAAGACAATGTTTTATGCGACTTAGCGATGTAAACGCTAAACTTATGTTTTCAAGTTATGGTATTTGATGTTTTTACGAGCATATAGCATGTTTACCTTTCGTATGCAATGAGAACCTTTCATGATCACACCTCGTGCTTCCGCCGCAGAAAGGGGTGTGACAGATTGGTATCAGAGCTGCAATTGTAGTGAACCAGGATTCCTTCTCGAGTCTAGTCTACAATCTCTAGGATCCTTTCACGAAATCAATTTTCAAAGAGTTTTCATTGCATAAAACATCCCGCGACATCCACTGCCTGAAACTGTCTACGTGAGTCTAGAAAAGACACTACGAGACTTAGAATGCACTTGAGTAGCACTTGTCGTTGACTAGAAAATTACTTGCAATTATGTGTGATAATTAGCATGTACTAGAAGTAGAATGTAACAAGTATACGTGACTTTATCTGAAAGCAATGGCCCATCTGAAGGAAGAAATACGAGGATGAAACGAACTGTGCGGACTGTGCAAGGAGTTACGTAATTATGGATGCATACCTAATTATGGAATTCAGTGCACAAAAATCACAGCAAGTCTTGTCACGTATAGATTCCCTCAGTGCAAGCCTACTAAGTACTCTGCTAGAGTAATAATTGTTTGATGTCACTTATGTGGTATATACCTGTGAATATATATACTACTACTATCTAGTAGGACGATATCAAACAAATGTCTAACCCTGTTGTGTTATGTTCTGTCAGAACATGGCACCCAGGAAAGCTGTGAATGCTCGCAATGACGATCAACCTCCTCCTCCCCCACTGCCAAGAACTGCTGAAGAGCTGAACGCTCTACTGGAGGAAAGGATCTCCGCTGCTATCGCCCAATACGAGGCGAACCGTACTCAAGACAGTGGAGGACCAAGCAACGCTAGGCGTAATGGGAATGGAGATTCGTCTGGAGGAAACGCAGCTCAAGGTAACCTTAAAACAATTTACTAAGCATGAAGGAATTTATGAATGGTCCTTGTTTCATTATTTCTTCGATTGCTCGTAAGTGAATTGGTTGGGTTAATTCCAGGCTGCACTTTCAAGCAGTTCCTCGACTGCAAGCCGATGAACTATGATGGCACAGGAGGTGCAGTAGCATTTGTGCGCTGGACGGAGAAGACTGAAGCTACTTGCCGCATGAGCAAGTGTACCGCGGATCAACAAGTCACCTTTGCTACTGGGTTGTTTGTCGATGAAGCTCTGACTTGGTGGAACCTGCAAGTCCAAACCTTGGGCGATGATGCCGCTTATGGCCTAACTTGGGATGAGCTAAAGGAAAGAATGAGAGAGAAGTACTGCTCTCGTGCCGAACTCCAAAGGCTGGAAACGGAATTCTGGCACTTGACTATGGAAGGTGCTGACATTAATGGTTACAGTCGAAGGTTCCACGATCTGTCTAGAGTGCTTCCCTACATGGTGACTCCCGAATTCAAGCGCGTTGAACGCTACATTTGGGGACTGGCCTCAGAGTTTCGTGGCATGGTGACGTCGGCCAAACCACAAACAATCACCGAGGCTGTAACTCTGGCTGTCAGTCTTACTGAAGATTGTGTTCGAATGAAGAAGCTATCCCTGAACCCAACAGAAAGGTCTGAAACACATGCTGAGTCATCTGGGGACAAGAAAAGGAAGCACGCAAACCTGAATCAGGCAATTCGTAACAACAAGAGTTCCAACAAGAAGCGTGACCCCAACCCGCCTCAGGAGGCGAAATCTCTTGCAGCTATGAACAACGCTCCAGCAAAGGGATACCTGGGCACCTTGCCCAAATGCCATCGGTGTAAACGCCATCACGAGGGAGCTTGTCGCATCTCAAAGTGTGACAAGTGTGGAAAGTTGGGTCACCGCACTGAAGACTGTTGGAGTAAGAGGAACGGGAATGGAAATCGTAATGGGGCTGATGATAGGAACAATGGTGGAAATGGAAATGGTGCTGGTAACGGGAATGGGCGAAACCAAGGATGCTTCAGATGTGGAAGCAAAGATCATTTCATGAAGGATTGCCCAGAAGGAAACAAGGCTCAGGCTCGAGCATTTGTGATTGGAGCAAGAGACGCACGCGAGCACCCTAACATGGTCACCGGTACGTTTCTCATTAACAATCACTTTGCTTCCATATTATTTGACACTGGCGCCGATTATAGCTTCATGTCTGTGGAATTTAAACGCATACTCGGAATAAAATCTAGTAGATTAGAAATTCCTTATTCCATAGAACTAGCCAATGGTAAACTTGTTGAATCGGGCGAAGTTGTTAGAGGCTGCACACTCGAACTTGGTGAACGAAGATTTAGCATCGACCTCTTACCTATTCAATTGGGTAGCTTCGATGTAGTAGTCGGGATGGACTGGTTGTCCAAGAACAAAGCTGAAGTCATTTGTCATGAGAAAATCATTCGCATCCCTCTGGCGAATGATGAAACTCTCATAGTACATGGAGAAAGACGAAACGCGCCTCTACGAATCATCAGTTGTATGAAGGCACAGAAGTGCTTAAGGAAAGGATGTGTTGCTTTCCTAGCACACGTTGTAGATAAGAAGGCTGTGGAGCCAAAAATCGAAGACATTCCGGTGGTGAAGGAATTTCCTGATGTGTTCCCTGAAGATCTGCCAGGACTACCTCCGCAACGACAAGTCGAATTCCACATAGACTTGGTTCCAGGAGCCGCTCCTGTAGCCAAGGCTCCCTATCGACTTGCACCATCCGAAATGCAAGAATTATCTACACAACTTCAGGAGTTGTTGGATAAAGGATTCATAAGGCCAAGCTTCTCACCCTGGGGAGCTCCAGTATTGTTCGTGAAGAAGAAGGATGGATCACTGCGGATGTGTATCGATTACAGGGAACTGAACAAGCTCACTATCAAGAATCGGTACTCGCTACCGAGGATTGATGACTTATTTGATCAACTGCAAGGATCAAGCTACTATTCCAAGATCGACCTTCGGTCTGGATACCACCAGCTGAGAATCCAAGAGGAAAGCGTACCCAAGACTGCATTCAGAACGCGATATGGGCACTACGAATTTCTGGTGATGCCATTCGGGCTGAAAAATGCACCAGCGGTCTTCATGGATCTGATGAACCGCGTTTGCAAACCATATCTCGATAAATTCGTGATTGTATTTATCGACGATATCCTGATTTACTCGCGAACGAAAGAAGAGCACGAGCAACATCTCAGAACCATCTTGGAACTACTGAAGAAAGAGAAACTTTATGCAAAGTTCTCGAAATGCGAATTCTGGATTCGCGAGGTACAATTTCTTGGTCACGTTGTGAATGAGAAGGGCATTCATGTAGACCCGTCCAAGATAGAAGCAATAAAGAATTGGGAAGCTCCCAAGACCCCAACCGAAGTTCGACAATTTTTGGGCTTAGCGGGCTATTATCGGCGATTCATCGAGAATTTCTCAAGGATAGCTCAACCGCTAACGACCCTTACACAGAAATACAAGAAGTACGACTGGGGTCACAAACAAGATGAAGCCTTCCAGTTACTTAAAAACAAGCTCTGCGATGCACCAATACTATCATTACCCGAAGGCACTGAAGACTTCGTGGTATACTGCGACGCCTCACGACAAGGCTTGGGTTGCGTGCTCATGCAACGCCAAAAATTCATCGCTTACGCTTCAAGACAACTGAAGGTTCACGAGAGAAATTACACCACGCACGACTTGGAAATAGGTGCAGTGGTATTCGCCTTGAAGATCTGGCGACAGTATTTATATGGTACTCGATGTACAATTTTCACAGATCACAAAAGCTTACAACACATATTTGATCAGAAGGAATTGAATATGCGCCAGCGACGTTGGGTCGAGCTGCTGAACGATTATGACTGTGAGATTAAGTACCATCCTGGAAAGGCAAACGTTGTAGCGGACGCGTTGAGCAGAAAAGAAAGGGTTAAGACCCTAAGGGTTCGAGCATTGGAAATGACGATTCGAACGAACCTCACCGCACGCATTCGGGATGCACAACAAGAAGCTCTTAAAGAAGAGAACCGTAAAGCTGAATACCTCCGGGGTGCATTGAAATATATGGTGCCAAATGAAGAGGGAGCCTTATACTTTAAGAAGCGTATTTGGGTTCCGCTTTATGGAGGCATACGAGAAGTCATCCTTAATGAAGCGCATAGATCGAGATACTCGATCCATCCAGGATCAGATAAAATGTATCAAGATTTGAAAGAATACTATTGGTGGCCGAGACTCAAAAGCGACGTTGCTGTTTATGTTGGAAAATGCCTAACCTGTGCCAAGGTTAAGGCAGAATATCAGAAGCCGTCCGGCCTACTACAACAGCCAGAGATTCCCGTGTGGAAGTGGGAACAAATCTCGATGGACTTCATAACAAAATTGCCCAGGACCCCGAGAGGGCACGGTATGATATGGGTAATAGTTGATCGGTTAACAAAGTCTGCGCACTTCCTACCGATCCGAGAAAAAGACAGCACTGGAAAGCTTGCTGAGATATACTTAAGAGAAATTGTGGCACGTCATGGAGTGCCAATCTCAATCATTTCAGACAGAGATGGACGCTTTGTCTCAAGAATCTGGCAATCATTTCAGGAAGCCTTTGGATCTCAGTTAGATCTGAGCACGGCATTCCATCCGCAAACAGATGGCCAGAGCGAACGGACTATACAAACGTTAGAAGATATGCTTCGCGCATGTGTCATGGATCTAGGCGGCAGCTGGGATACTCATCTACCTTTAGTTGAGTTTTCCTACAATAACAGTTATCATACGAGCATAAAAGCCACGCCGTTCGAAGCTCTGTATGGCCGCAAATGCCGATCGCCCTTATGTTGGGCAGATGCCGGAGATAAACGTATGGTTGGTCCTGAACTTGTACAAGAGACAACCGACAAGATTGCGCAGATCCGAGAGCGCCTTAAGGCGGCTCGAGATCGACAAAAGAGCTACGCTGATCCGAATAGAAAATCAGTAGAATTCAAGGTGGGAGACAAAGTGTTGTTAAAAGTCTCACCATGGAAGGGCGTAGTCAGATTTGGAAAGCGTGGAAAGCTGAATCCACGATATATCGGACCATTCAGAATATTGAAAAGAATTGGTACCGTGGCATACAAATTGGAGTTACCAGAAGAACTTAATGGAGTACATGATACGTTTCATGTATCCAACCTGAAGAAGAGTCCAACACAAGAAAACGTGATCATCCCGATGGATGAAGTGCATATCGATGAAGCCCTCCGATTTACAGAGCAACCCGTTGAGGTTACCGACTGGAAAGTCAACAAGACCAGGAGGAGCAGTGTGAAGCTTGTCAAGGTACGTTGGAGCTCTAAGCACGGACCCGAGTACACATGGGAACGTGAAGACCAGTTCAAAGAAAAGTATCCCCACCTATTCAAGAAGACTCCAGCGAGAGTTAGTTCAGCCTGAATTTCGGGACGAAATTCTTTTAACGGGGGGAGACTGTGACAACTGGCACAAACCGGTAATTTCCGTACACTTTAATTATTACTTAATGACTGCAATTAAGTGCTTAATTGTCAGCAATGTCTGAACACATACTAAACAAGTGAATTCATGCAAGTTGTATACTACAAAATATTGCTTTATGCATAAACGAGAGCGTTGCGTCGGAAATACTAGTAAACTCACCGGTAAGACACACTGTGTCAACAGAACTGCAGAAAGCAGTCAGACATTAGAATTGAGGCCTAGGTGTAGGTCCAACGACAAGAATACATTAAAACCCAAGAGTACATACGAGGGTTTAATATATATACTCTCCAGAAGCAAAAATAAGCACTAAAAAGCACCCGAAACGCACTTTAAGTGTAGAATTTGATATAATTTAGCTCTAATCACCTTTCAACAACATAAATATCATGCAGGAATGTCGTTTTATTACCCAGAATATTTCCCCAAGTGTTGGGAATTAAAAGGATGCAAAAAGGTACTTAAAAGACACTAAAAAGTGTGATTTAGCACTTTAACGAACCGGTATTTAACCGAACAACCGGACATTACCCGGAGCATCAAAATATTACTTGAAGCATTGTTTTAATGTTTCTGAACTAGTTATGGTCCCCGAACACCATAACACCCCTTATAACATAATAACGCATTAAATCCCTAAACTTATTACTTGAAACCAACTTATTTATAAACTAGGGAGTAAATATTACACTTTGCCCCCCCCCCATTCCATATATACGGTCACATGGGGTGACTCCACCATAATATTTTTAAGATCCCCCAAAATCCTAACTAGATCTTCACATGATCTCACAAGATATGATATGATCTTGCATAGATTTCCTTGGATATTCCTTAGATTCTCTTGAATATTATAAGTACACAAGATCCTACAATATCCATCAAAGATCTTGCTTGGATTTCACTAGATTTCATAAGATATTACTTGGATTTAATTTGATTTCATAAGATATTGCATAGATATTATGAATCTTGAAAGATTTACTAGAGATCTTGCAAAGTACTATAAGTTACAACTAGACCCCTCCCCATATCCTAACAAAATCGGCCCAACATGTCTAAATACAAGATTATGTAATCTTCCCAAGATCTTAAATTGATTTTATTTATATTTATTTAGATATTGTGAGATATGGTGTGATCTTGAAGATTTGATCTAGATCTTGTATGAACTACAAATATAACCATTCTCCTCCATCACTTCAACACACCACAACACAACCTTCTCCCCTCTAAACCTTCGGCCGAACACCACCCCAACACCACCACCATTTTCGGTTATCAACCAACCAATCCAAGGTCTTCTCAAGGTGCTAGAAGGTCATTAGCGAGGCTCGGTGCTCACAGAACTTGAAGGACCACCTTTGTGTGCTATTACCCACCACATTTTCATCATAGATCTTCCCTAGCTTTAAGCTAGTTGTAAGATTCTTAAACACCCTTGTTTATTTCTATATTTAGTGGTTAAAAGACTTGTTATGATGAAAATATTAAGAACACTAAAGAATATGAACATGAATCTTGAACATAAGTCTTACACATAATGAAATAGTGATGAAACTATGTGTTTAGTGTATGAATGATGCTTGTTTGTTGAAATGATGATGTTGATCATCACATAAAGCTTGCTAGATTGTGATTAAACACATGATCTAGCAAGTGGAAGGATGATTATGTAACAACATAAAATAATCATCTTCTAGTAAACACATGAACTTGATAAATGAAAAGATTTCTCGAAAAGTAATAAACAAAAGAAGCTAGTAAACTTATAAATCCAATATTTATGAATGATTTTTCCAAGAAAAACAAGTGTAAAATATGATTTTTAGAAAATCATGATTCTTACATAAACCAATATTATTTTTGGTGGAAAAACAAGTGTATGAACACTTGTGAAACAAGAGAGTTAATGAAATCAACATTTTTGTAAATTATGTTTACAAGTTGTTAACACCAAATCTTGTCAAGCATGGAATTTTTGATGAAATAAACACACTTTAAAGGGTAACTAAGTCTACTAGAGACATTGCCAAGTTACTACAAGTTTTGAGAAAGAACAAGTTAATGTTGTCATGTAACTTACTTGATTTTAACACTTGTTAGATAAGAAATGAGTTGTTGATTGTTGATGATGTTTTAAAAGAAAATAAACACATGTTTTGAAAACATGGGAAACCTCCATTTTTAGGGGAAACTCTGCCAAAATTTTTATAAATTTTGACACTTAGAAAAAAAAATATAAGTTTTTGAGAAACTTATTCCCTAAAAATGTATCTAAAAATATTACCAAGGTTTCCTTAATTTTTGGTGATAAGAAATGGTGATTTCTTCAAGATTAAAAATTATGTTAAGTATGTATATTTTTGAGAGAAAAATATATATTATTTGATCACCAACTTTTGTGCTAAGTGTATATAGTATGTGTTATACGTGCTAGTGTATTAAGACTTGAAAATATACTAAATACGCATGAGAAGTATAAACACCAAAAATACACATACAAAATACAAGATACATAATTCGGGTGCAAAGTGCAAAACACGAGATACTTATATTAATTTTTGAGAAAATAATATAAGTAAGATACTTAGTTAAAAATATAAAATATTTTTAACACAACAATACAAATACAAAAGAGAGTGACTGTACTTGTGCGACACAAGTCTAGCGACTAACGTTAAGAAAACGCGTATAGGTCACGACGTTAATTAAGCAAATCCGGTGAAGTTTACGACGCACAGGAACGTAAAGTTGTGAGTTCATGCTCCCCCTTTTCTCTTAACTGTTTTCAGATTTTTAACTTCGGGGGTGAAATACATGTTACTAATACTCCAGTATTTACAAAATGGTATGATATGTACTAAAACGAGAAGTAATCTTGGCGACAACTAGTGCCAAGAATTGATACGAGAAATCGTGTCACGAATAGGGTACCATAAGCACCATTAATCGTGTACATACTTAGACCGCAGAACAAAAGGTTAGATCTAATGGGTTCAGGGCAGCCCCACTCTTGGTGACAACTAGAACCAAGTAGTGTTTTTGTGTCTCAGTCGTGAATCGACTATAGAAAAATGCCTATGGTTTGGTGACTTCCTATGTCGTGTCACATGTTAATGGCTTTGCAACCCATTAACACCTGATACATATGGAAATACTTGATTTACACTTGAATACGTGATTTAACAAATACATACCATGATTTTTAAACAAAGTGTACAAGCGTTAAATACAAAACTGCATTAATTCACACCAACATTATGTTGACGTTTTTCCAAACTCACATGTATTTCAGGTAACTAGAAGTGGATGTGCGCGCGGTCTTACCCATGCTCGTGGATGTCGCTATTGTTTATCTTTAAATAAAGTTGTAAACTTTTTAAGACAATGTTTTATGCGACTTAGCGGTGTAAACGCTAAACTTATGTTTTCAAGTTATGGTATTTGATGTTTTTACGAGCATATAGCATGTTTACCTTTCGTATGCAATGAGAACCTTTCATGATCACACCTCGTGCTTCCGCCGCAGAAAGGGGTGTGACATTTTTATGCTGACGTATTTACTTTCACATATGTTTCAGGTTTATTTCATGACGACTGTTGATTGCTTTACATAGGATGGACATGGGCCTTAGTAATTATAAAAACATGAACGGCAATTGTACTGTTTGTTGATCAAATTCCAAGACAATGTAACTTTTTATGTAATAAAACAATATTCTAAATTCCATGTGTTGTGAAACAATGATTCTGTTACAACACTCCCCGACGTTTCCGCCATGATTTGTTGTTTTACGTGATCGAGGTGTGACAGAAGAGTTGGTATCAGAGCTCATGGTTATAGGGAATTAGGTTATTACTAAAATTTTAACCTAGACTATAACCTTCCTAGGACCCTAACACAAGTTACCTTGTGTTTAGATCTTAAAACAATACTATCACTTATCCTTAGGTGATTACCAAAACAAGTACACAAATCTCAATTTCATTTGAAAATCGATCATCTATCCTTAGATGATTAGTTTTTAGGCTTTACGCCTTTAAAATTTTCAAATCTTGTCAAAGTTTGAGTCTTAATAATGTGAACACGTGCAATCTGGAAGGGTGGGTGCCTGTATCCTGAGTTTTCTGTCTAAGGTTAGAGTGTTCGTACAAATACACATAATCGGACCAGTCACTTTTACCTGGGAACTCTTGGGGTGAGTGTCCACTTATAGGCTAAAGCATGTCTTCATTATGCATTATGTATACCTATTTACTTTGATTAGTCACTGTGTTGTTTGTTTGTTTTAAGTAACGAACAAATGATCACCTTCCTTCGTTTTGTCGATGTTTTCAATACTCGTTTTGATTGTTCTATGTCAATCTCACACATTTCCTTGTGTTCCCTTTTCTTTTAGATGCCTCCTCGACGTGATCAAACTCAAGACGCCGCAATGGCAGCCTTGATCACTTAGCAAATCGCTGCTGTACTCCCGAACCTAGTTGCCCAGTTAAACCAAGCAAACAACAACAACAACGCCCCTGTTCCGTGCAACTTTAAGACATTCAACTCTGCTAAACCTTTGAAGTTTTCTGGGACTCAAGGAGCAACCGCGCTCCTACAATGGTTTGAAAGTTTGGAGAGCACATTCAGGCATGTGCAATGTCCGAATGAATGTAAGGTTGAGTTTGCATCCAGTGTGTTTCAGAAGCGTGCTCTTACATGGTGGAACGGGGTGATGCGTGATAGGGGTGCCGATGTGGCACTAGCTCAAACTGGGGAGGAGCTTCGAACTCTAATGATGATGGAGTTATGTCCTCGTCATGAGCTTAGAGCGTTGGAAAGAGAATTCAACGATTTGAAGCAAGACAGTGGTGAACATCGAGCCTATACTGATCTTTATGAGGAGCTGAGCCTATTATGTCCTGCTATGGTTACGCCTGTGGAGAAGGCGATTGAAAAGTACATTGATGGTCTTCCTGACTTAGTTCAGGTTATCGTTACTGGCAGTAACCCTACTACCGTCAGACAGGCCATTGAATTGTCTGCTACCCTGACTGAATCCCAGATCAGGAAAGGTAAGCTTTTTCGAAAGGGCGACCCGAAACCATCTGACAAGTCTGCACAAGAAGAACCAAAGGAAAGACAGGTCGAGACATCCAAGAAGAAGAAGCGCAAGGCTTCACAAAATTGCGCAATAATTGCTCAGAACAATCAGGTTGCACCAAATCAGCCAGCACAATTTCGTACAAAGAAAAACTATGTTGGTACTGCACCTTTGTGCAACAAATGCAACCGTCATCATCTGGAGCAAGTACAGTGTCACAAATGTACCCACTGTGGGCGATTGGGACATTTGGTCAATACATGTCGTTATGCTAACTAAGCTGCTGCAAATCCTGCTGTTGCTCAAGCACAGTTCCCTCCTGGGTCGTGTTATAACTGTGGTGACCTTACTCACTACCGAAACAATTGCCCAAGACTTGTTAAGGCAAATCCAGCGCGTGGACGAGTGTTCAACATAAACGAGGCAAACGCGAACGACAATGTAGCAGTGAACAATTAGTCTTTTGTATTTCTTTGTTTGTTATCCTTTGACGTTTGGAACAATTCCGTTGTTATATACAAATAAAATTTGTTGTTTCAAGTTTATTTTACAAAACTGATACAATTATGTGATTATGTGCTTATGTGATTTCTTTTATGTCTTGTGTTTTTATGTTATCCGAATATTCATTATCCAAATCCTCATAGAATCTTTCATATCTCCATATGAGGGATTCATAGTAGGATATCCAAAGGTACTACCTTATGTCACACCCCGACCACGTAAAAACAACAAAACGTGGCGGAAACGTCGGGGAGTGTTGTAACAGAATCATTGTTTCATAACACATGGAAAATTGAAATTTTGTTTTATTGCTTAAGAGAGTTACATGCTTAACAAAACAGGAAATATAACATAATTATCTAGTCTTGCATCTTTTATTGTTGCTAAAGTCCAAGTCTGCTTAGGTGTATCTTGATAAATCCTACGCATCATATCCTGAAACACATGTGAAAATAGGTACGTCAGCATAAAAATGCCTGTGAGATACATAGGTTTTATGAAAATAGGATTCATGACTTGAGTTTAAAGAAATGTTTAATAAGAGTTAGTCATGAACCTTGTAAATTGTTTTGTTAACCAAAGTCTTGTGAAAAATATGTTGTTTGTATAAAATGTATGAGTCCAAATTGAATGATCTAAATAACGCTACTACATGTAGTACAATACAAGCACTTGTATATAGGAAGTGCCTGCGGCGTATCCACTATGCTTGTATCATACTACATACATCTCGTTACTTAAGTCACTTAAACAAACCATCAATGTATAAAGTCCATGTTTAAACCAATTGTCAAAAGTCCTTGTATAAACCATGTCAAATGTAGTCAAGTAATGTGTAACTAATGTTATGTATAATAAGTAAAGTGTAGTTACATAAACCAAATGTAAAAATGTACAAAACAAGGTATTTTGAATATATCAAAAAGTTATGTTTTGCAAAGTAAATGCATGTTTTACTGGTATAAACACTTATGTGGTAAGTTAACGCATACATTCAAGCCTTTGTGACTCGTCGGATAACCCTTTTTGTCAAGGTTATCAAATTGTTTTCGGATTCAGTCATTCCATCCATCCAAACAAACCTAGGATTTTAGGAACGGGATTTGTCAAGTCCTATGGTACCATTACTTACTACCGAGCGGCGTAGCTAATGTTAATGAACGTATATATGTTCCGTTTGTACAAACCAAATGTTATACTGATTGTAAACGTGTTAAATGTAAACAATGTACTAAGTGTGCTAAGTCAACATACATAGCAGAAATGTCATGTAAATCAATGTGCTAGCATGCTATCAGTCAACATATATAGCATAAATGTAAAGTAAAACTATGTACTAAGTATGCTATCAGTCAACATACATAGCAAAACAATGTAATGTAAATCATGTACTATAAGTGTACTAATAAATATAACAAGTATGTGAAAAACAGGAAAGCATGAAAGTAAATAAGCACATGTGTTTCACCCCAAAACAGTTTGAAAACAGTAAAAGAGGGGTCTATGTACTCACCTGATCTGCGTGTAAATTCCTAGACAAGTGTATGTGTAGAGTTTTAGCGGGAACACGGGATCTTTCCACGTCACTCTATTTGTAATTTAACATGCATAAACAATATTGGATATATAGCATTAACAAATGGGCAAAACTGTAATTTCGTATAAACGGGTGACAAGGTTTTAGAGTGTTTGAATGGTTTGACTAATTTGTTTGGGGAATACTTGGTAATTTGGTTATCCTTCAAAGGGATATTTCATGAAGTATATTTTGTATAAGTTATACAAATAATAATATTTGTATATTTAAAACAACAATTATATATATATATATGTTTAAATCTTAGAATTTATATATATATATATATATATGTACAATTCACTTACAAAAATTCAAGTGAACAATCTGCTTGAAATGAGAGTCACAACAATATAGTCCAATTGTTAAATTAATTTATAAAAATTATAAATAAATTTTCAGTGTTCTAAAAATATATATTTTCAGAATAATATGATAATTATACAAATAATTATCTTATAATTAGTTTAAATCAGAAAAATTAAAAGTAACATTTCTGATTAATTAACATCAATATTACTGATTTACAGAAATTATTAGGGCCTTTGAATAAAATGGATAAAATATCAGTATATTGAGTTTATCAGATTAATTATTAAAAATAATCTGATAATGCCCAAAATAGTTTTTGAATTTTTATACCAACTCAGAATAATGCATGTAATATCATAAAAATAATTTCGGACATAATTTATATAATTAAATAATTTAAATGTATTAAATGAAATTAAACCTTCAAAGTGTAAACACTGTTTTAATTACAAAAATATCAAAATTATATGAAATATTATCAAAAATATTATTTTTATATAGTTTACCATCTAAAAGAATTAACATAAAATTTTCATTAATTAATTTCAAATAAACGAATTAATATTAATTTTTAACTTTAAAACTATTTTTAATTAAAATAAAAATGGTTTTATAAAAATTTTGCAGACTTTATATTTTTAATAAATGTAACAATGTGTAAAGTATTTATGCTAAAAGTTTTAGAATTTAACTAAATATAACAGATTTAATATGAATTAAATAAGAAACTGTTAAATAAATAAAATAAATAAATAATAACAAGTCATCATCTTCCCCAATTCTAGTCAACAGAGAGTCAACCGTTCCAATTACGCATCAATACCGAACATTATTCAAATTAATTTAACAGGAACATTGTGTGAAAGATAATATACCGAATGGACGTTAAATACGGCTCCGGTAACGAGTGAATCGTCTCGGCGACCAATTCCAGCGAGCTCAGTTCTGGCGAGTTGTTGCAGGTCGAAACAGAAGAGATTTCGAAGTGTTTAATGGAAATTAAGGGGTGTGTCCTGTTCGTAAAGACTTAGGGGACTCTTATAACATTTCAATTCGATCTGTAATCGACCAAGGATAGTGGTTTTAAACCCCACTTTTGATTTTTATAATTACTTCGGTTTCATCGAAGTCAGGCACGTTTAAGGGTAAATTAGACGCATGCGGATGTTGTTTTCGAAGAAGGGAATCAACGTGCAAACTTCGGACAGTGCAAAACCCACTATCGCAGTGGTTGGTCGATTTCTCCGGTGCACAGGCGGGTTACAGGCTTTTGAATTAATATTATTTAATAATCAAAGTGTGTATAAATACAATTAGGTTTCAAAATATGTCGGATGAGGCATTCCCGGCCGAGTGGTAACGAGTTCGTTTATCAGCGCAAAGGTCCCAAGTTCGAATCCCATGCGTGACCGGTTCAACCAATTTTTTTGAATTTAAGGTTTCGGATTTTACACTTTGGTCCCTGAGGTTTAGTATAGTCACAAACAGACCCTGTAATAGTTAACTACAAGGACTAACTAGGTTAGTTTTTAAATAAGAAATCCTTTATAATTTTTAACCCGGTTAAGACTTTTCAGTTAAAATAGTTTCTAAAATGACCATTCTGGTCCCTGAACTTTATATTTTGTAAAATAGTGGCGGTTTTAAAATACGGGTTTAAAAATTGAAGTTTTCAAACAACTTTCAAGGAATGGCAATTAAGTCTCTTAGCTTATACTTTCACAAAATGACATGTTAGGCCCTTGTAATTAACGTAGCCTTGTTTATAAGCATGAAACTCAATCAAATATTCATGTGTTTGGACTTGTAAAGTATGTAAGAGCATGAAACAAATCATGTATCAAACAAATTGCATTTCAATATGTGGTAACCACTATTATGTACATCAAACAAGTACATCTTTGAAAAATCGAGGTTGTTACAGCTTAAATCCTTAATGGGCTTCTACGTAATAGTTAAGACCCTTGAATTATGAAGTACTACTCTATAATTGGACCCCTTGAGTGGTCTAGTTAAACAGATTGATTCAAAAATCTGGTTAGAAATATCATGTGATGATATAATTGAAAAGATCCCTTAAGTGGTCTATTTAAGGAGATCGTACGACGGTCTAGTTAAGGAGATCATGTGTTGATCTAGTTAAAAAGATCGTTCGTTGATCTAGTTAAAAAGATCCTTTGGTGGTCTAGTCAAATCACTTCATGTTTATTCGATTGAATTTCCCCTACGCATTATGAAATGAACTGTGCGGACTGTGCAAGGAATTACGTAATTATGGAAGCATACATAATTATGGAATTCAGTGCACAGAAACCACAGCAAGTTTTGTTATGTGTTAAGACCTATAGTGATGAGAATAACGAAACGGGAACAACGTAGAAAGGAGCATGGTGGATACGCCGCTGGTACTTCCTATATATAAGTGTTCCTTATTACATTGCGAACGTAGCGTTATTTAAGTTACTAGAAGTCCTGGACCTTGACCAATGTTATTTTATCTTACACTCTCCGACTCTGTTTTCAAGCACACACAAGTTTCCTTTAATAGTCTTCATAGGAAACATTCTCCTATCCATTGTTCAAAGCTCCATGCTTTTGTTACAACGACGACATCACTTTGACAGTTGACAAATTCGCTAAGAATCCAAACATGGCCAAGAGTTTTACTTAGGGTTCGAGGGATTCATTCGAAAGCGAAACCATCACAGTTGCCTTCAGAAGTTTCCCCTAAAATTAAATTTCGGGACAAAATTTCCAAAAGTAGGGGAGACGGTTACATCTATGTATTTTAACCCTTGTACTGTTCCAAACAACTTTGTGTTTAAAGAAATATGACGTTTTAATTCCAGTTTTTGTTTAATTATTTGTGACATTAGTACGTTTTAATCATTTTTCAATTCCGAACTCTCAAACCTGTTCTGGAAGTGAAATCATAAACCGTTACATAAACATAATCAGTTTAGCGAGACGTACACTCCGGAACTGTGACTTAAGCCATATATACCCTAAATACCCTTTACATAACTTAGAAATAAGTTTCGAAGGATTCGGTATGGCAAAAACATGTTTATTCGAACTTTATGACTATTTACAGCAAAACTGCGAAACGAACGTTGGTGACCGCCCGGATAATATTTAAATCCTAAAAATATTCTGTTATGATTAAAATTTTATTTTTAATCAGGTTCGTGTTGAAAAATAAATTAAAATGCTTAAAAACATTATTTTTCAAGTTTAAAGCGCGTACCGCGTGTTACTGCGTAACACAGTGCTTCTACTGCAAAACACAGACAACGCAGCCAATCTCGGCAATTGAAATTTATTTTAGTAATATTTTGGCGAGTTTGTTTTTATAGAATAATAAAAATAATTTAGAACGCCATAAACCGAGATTTAAACGCTAGATAAAATATCTGGTACCCAGTTAAATACCTGTTTTTATCTAAATTACCAATCAAAATTTACACTTACCCCCCCCCCTGATATCCACAGTCACTAGGACCCACCAAAATCACACCATATCTCAAAGATCTTATTTTTATTATATTCTTGATCTTTCTTGGATTTTATCTAGATCTTATGAGATCTCATATGATATTTTAGATCTTTTATTTGCCATATATAAAGACCTAAGCTCTCACTACACTCCATCTTCATCTCTCTCTCTCCCCCATGACAGTAAACACCCACCACCACCTCCATTTCCATTTTTGCAACCTTCTTCTTCAAGATCAAACCCCATTCCTAGCTAATTTCAAGTTGTTGTGAAGATCCAAAGGAGTTTCCAAGGTGTTTTCAAGTGATTTCAAGCTCCATATCATCAAAATTTCATCCAAGAACTTACTTGAATCTTGAAGGTATAAAGTTTATGTTTAAATCATACTCTTGATTCTTGGTTGTTCTTGATGATTTGAAGTTTCTCTTGAATCTTGGAATTTTTAACAAACTTAAAATCTAAAAAGAAATGGGTCTTGATACAAAATAAAAATGGTGGTGTATATGTGTGTATATAACCATAAATATATATATATATGTGTATGAGATTTGAGTTTGATTCTTGATAAATACTTGTTTAAGTTGTTGCTTGTTCTTGAATGATAGTTAAAATGCAAGTGTTTGATGATTGGTGTATGATATGATAAGTGTTTAATTAAATCAACAAATAAACTAGAATAAATCACATGTTTGATGCATCCAAACTCATATGAAATGATGATGATATGATAATGTGCTTTAGACACTTGTACATAAGAATACATGTTGATTTAAAGTTCAAGAAATGATAAAAAATGGTTGTTTGACAAAAATGTTTTAGAACAGGTTATAAACACTAAAAATAACATTATTTGGTATAATATAATGGCATGAAACTTTGTCATAGGTTTGATAGTTTTGCATGTTGTACATATAGCTTAGAAAGTGGTAAAATATGTGAAATTTTCATGATTTATGTGCTTTATGTGAGACCTGCACTATCATGAGTATAACCACTATTTTATTCAGTAAATAACATGGGTTATGTTAAAATATCAAGTCGTTTCGATTTGGGATGTTTAGGGTAACGTTTAATGCAAAACTATGCAGTAAAAATCGGCTTTTCAGAGAATTTTTATAAAACTGTTTTAGATCAGTAAGTAAACTGATATTTTTGATATAAAAATAAGTATTTTAACTTATATTAAGTTTACTTGGTGTTTGGTTAGTCATACGTGACTTCCGGCGCCCAAAAACGTTACTGAATCGCTAAAATACGCGTTTTTCAACATACACTATAATGGGTTGTTCATGGGTAAATTTTATGTGTTACAATGTGTTATTTGTTTTATAATATGTGTATGATGACATGTTAATACTTGACAAGATTATGTGTATTACGCTATTATTAGTATGTTACATTTGAGTATATATATTACGACGCGCAAATCGTAGATAGATTGCTTATAAGATGATGAAGGTCACCAATAAAATAGTTCAAATCGCAAAGTTCTTAAAATATGTATATGAACTCATATATACATAAATACACCAATATAATCAAAAATAATAACTTTTCGAGAAAATCTCAAAGTTATGTGAAAATTCTAAGTATCTGAGAAACTTATGTATTTTTGTGGGTTTTTTATTATTAAATCATTCTTATTTAATTTAGGACGAATAAACAATTTGAGGGATTGTGTTGACATATTAAAACGCACCCAAAGGTGAGTACATAGTCTCCTCTTTTACGTTTTCAAATGTTTTGCGGTGATTCATATGTGCCTATTCATTATTTTCAAGATTTCGACTATATGATTTCACATGCATAAGTACTATCTTTTGACGAATTGAACTATTATCTATGGTTTAAACGACTGATTTCCAAGGTTTGTTAGAACTAATTGTTTATTTATACTGTTATTTATACATTCATTAACAATGATCAAGCCGATTGGTAGTACGATATAGCGCTATAGGACTAGACACCCCATTCCTGTTGTATGGAATGTCAGAAACCAAATTTTATCCAAATAGAATTTGCCTTTGTGGTATTTCTATAGTCTCTAAAGTGTAGTTTGATGCACTAAGGTTTGAATGTATTGCTAAATCGCGATTTATGGTATGTTTCGATATACTACCAACGTGATACTGTTTGCTAAAGCATAATTTGATATGCTATTATTTACTAAAGTATAATTTGATATACTATGTACAAATCCAACATATATTTTGTTATTTACTAAAACATAGTTGATATGTTATTTACCAAACCAAAGTATACTTATGATATACTACCGAAAACTATTATTTTAACAACTAAAGTATATTTGATATACTATCTGTTTAAATGTTTTGAAACTAAAATATATTTTAATATATTACCTATCCGACTTTCTTAAAACCAAGGTATATTTTTATGTATACTACAACTTTTATATCAATGCAAAGTGTTCTAGAAACCAAACTTTTATCAAGGATTCATGGCTACTTTTATAAACATATAATCTTTTCTTATATGATCCAAAGCCATGAATCTAATTCACAAAACATATGTTACTCACAGGCATTTTTATGATGACGTATTTACTTTCACATATGTTTCAGGTTTATTTCGTGACGACTGTTGATTGCTTTACATAGGATGGACATGGGCCTTAGTAATTATAAAAACAAGAACGGCAATTTTACTGTTTGTTGATCAAATTCCAAGACAATGTAACTTTTTATGTAATAAAACAATATTCTAAACTCCATGTGTTGTGAAACAATGATTCTGTTTCAACACTCCCCGACGTTTCCGCCACGATTTGTTGTTTTACGTGGTCGGGGTGTGACACGATGATTATATAAGGAGCAGTGGTTAGTTATAATAGTCCTTAGCACATGGAACTTTAACAGGGATTTGTCTTCAACAGTGGATAGGCCTCATCAGTCTTTAAGTCTATCAGTCTTTATAAGGAGCAGTGGTTAGTTATAACAGTCCTTTGCAAGATCAGTTGTTATAACCATTCCATAACACTTTGAGAGCAAGCAAGCGTCGGTCTATTTGATTGAGAGGAATAATTGCATTACATCCCTGTTGAAAAATAGAATTGATAAATTTAGGGAAAGTGAGGTTGAAAGATGATAACCCAACAGTGGAGGATCTCATTCTACAGCTTCGATAAATTAAGGGTATTCTCATATAATGGTTCCTGGATGCTTCCAAAGAATCCGCACTTTGGACATCTGTTGTTCTTCAAACATCTATTATCTATTATCTATTATCTATTGTATCTATTATATATAATAAATGAAAGTTATTTGGTCCACATGGCCCAAATAACATTCATTTATTGTCACACCCTGACTTTTGCGGAAGCGTGATTTGGTGTGACTTGCTTAATATCATTGCATTCAACCATTACAAACAACTATATGATAAATCCAAGATGTTCATCCATTGTTTAAGTTTTAAAACATTACATCATCATTGTCTTGAAACATAGACTTAAAATCCGAGTTACAAACCATATAAATTGTTTAGAGTTCCATAAGGACTCATCAAAAGACTTTAGTTAAAACCAGGTTTTGAAAGATGTGTCCCGTCTAGGATAAGACACAGTAACCAAACCCTAAGTCACGAATGACATCTTTTATTCTCAACATGACTTGAAACTCCAACGTCCGCCAGATCCATACTTAATTTCCTGAAAATACATGTAGTTTGAAAACATCAACAAAAGTTGAGCGAGTTCATGTGTGTGTTTGTGAATAAACCTTTGAAGCATTTGTAAGTATGTTTGTATGTACTTGAAAACTCGGTATGAAAGCAACAAGGAAAAACAGATCAATTAAAGTGTAGCTAATACATTAATATTTGTGACGTGATGCAGGGAACCCAAACCTAGCAAACTTTGCACCGGGCTTCTGGCTGTAGGACATAGTCACCACATGGCTCATTCGGCGTGCGCATGGGTGGGGCTTGCTACACCCGAATAGATCTATCACTCATGTCCCTCGGTCCTACAACGAGGATTAATGGCCTTAAGTGTTATGCCCACCACTCACATGATCAAGCAGTACCCTTCCTTAGCTAACCATACCAAATGAGAATGTTTGTAAACAGTTGTAACATGTATTTCACCCCCGAGGTTATAAAACTGAAAACAGTTAAAAGAAAAGGGGGACATAAACTCACAGTTTTGCGTTCTTCGAATCTGCCTGTAACTCAAAGTTTCCTCTGGCGTACACGACTACCTACAATGTACTATGGTCTTATTAAACGAGCGGGTCGTGCCTTGACTTAGCATTAATTAGTTCCTTTGAGTTACGTTTCCAAGTGTCTTCATCATTATTCCAAGTTATATAATTATTTATCAAAATAATAAATATTTTAACTTAAATTATATTTATTAAATTTTGGAATAATTGTTAAAGCAATATATATTAACTTAATACATCCCAAGTATTGATGCTTGTATTTCCTTCCCAGGGATGGGTGTATTTGTATTCGTAATCTTGTATTTGTATAATTTGCCATGTATTGGTGTCGTATTCCGGTGTGTGTTTATACAAGAAATATAACTTAGAAAAATTATTTATAATTTTTCTCTTGGCAAAATATTTGTATTTTCATGTAAGTTCCAAAAATAATATATTTTCAAGTCTAACTTTAGAAAATATATAAACTTATTTTCATCCAAAGATAATGTATTTCAAGTTTACTCAAAAAAATATATATTTTTCCCAAAAATAATATATCTTCTAATAATTTCAAGTAAATACATATATATTTTCATTCACCAAAAATCATATATTTCCTTCTTGTCAAAATATGATATAACTTTGTGATAATCATAAAAATCATATTTTCATTCCTTTGTGTCCAAAATATTATTTACCAAAATATACTTTGTGAACATATTTTCCAGAATATTTTGTAAGTTACATTTCTGATTCGGTTTTCATCAATACTTTGTGTGTAACTTGTATATTTATTCCTTGAGATTTTTGGTAATATTTTGGATTGTAATCCTTGGTATTTTTATGTGTTACTTTATTTCAAGTCCTAAAATAATATAACTATTACACAGAGTATACAAATAATCACACATGTGTGTCTTCAATGTATATATTTTCTAAATATATATTTAGCCACTTTTATTTATAAAAACCAACCTCCAACACTTATATTTTTGTAACAAAATTTATGGCAAAGTTTATATGGAAAACTCATGGTTAAAATACACTTGTAAATATTTGTTTAAAATATTTTTCTAAGTGTTAATATTTTTAGAAAATTTTGCCATAGTTTCCCCTAAAAATGGAAGTTTCCCCTAAAAATGGAGGTTTCCATGCTTTCAAGCATATCATTTTCTTTTGTAAAAATCATCACAATCAATTTACAATTATCAACAAACAACCTTTACCTACCAATCTTGCCAAAATCATGCATATTTCACTACTTCATGAACTTGAATATTTGTAAAAACTTGTAGTAACTTGGTAGTGTGTTTAGTAAGTTTAGTTACCCTTTAATGTGTGGTTGCTTATATAAAAACATCATTCTTGAATGATTTAGATGTTTACAACTTGTAATCATATTTTTCAAAAATATTTCTTTATGATTTCTTATGATTTTAAGCTTATGTTCATGTTTCATCTTCTTGTTTCTTAGTGTTCTTCATGATATCCAACATGTATCATCTTTTAACTACTTAAAAAAGATGTAAAATGAAGAGTATAGTGTTCTTACTACTAGCTCAAGGCTAGGGATGATCAAGTGAAGAAAACAAGTGGATAAAAGCAAACGGTGAAGGTCCTTCAACTTCCGAAAGCTCCAAGCTTCCTAATACACCTTCTTACACCTTTGTACATATGTGGAATGGATGGAAGATGAATGAAAAATGGTGGGTGTATGTGGGGGTTCTTGGCCGTGAGTTTATGGGAGGAGGAAGAAGATGTGAAGTGTTGTTTTGAGAAAATGAAAGATGAGTAAGAACTTATGGATTTTATAGACTTTCACCCAACATTTAGATGGTATAAGGCATCTTTGTGTAGCATATTCTAGACAAGATCCATTAAAATATTCAAGAAAATCCCAAGTGGGCCCATGTTGTAACCGGCCTCAAATGGGGGGGGGGGGGGTAAAGTGTAATATTCTAAACATTAGTTGGTTAAATCTAGTTTCATTCCAAGTATTAGTTACATGTTCTAGTTAGTAGATATTTTTAAGAGATGTTATGACGTTTGGGGATCATAACTAGCTTGGTAATGTTAAAACCGTGCTTCTAGTGTAAATTTGGTGTTTCGGGTAGTGTCCAGTGTCCGGTAGGTTACCGGTTCGTTAAAGTGCTAAACTTTGCAGTTTAGTGTGCTTTATGTTACTTTTTGTGACAGTTTCGATTCTCGATACTTAGGAAAGTATTCTGGACCATTTAAGCATAATTCTGCATGATATTAAGTTGTTAAATTGCTGAATTCTGCAGTGTATGAGAGTTTTTAGGCACTTTCCGGCACTCAAACTATCACTAGGAAGGCAACTTTGTGATCCTTACTTTCCTACACACTATACTAGTGTAATACTTGGTTTCTGGCTCATTCTGTGTCTCAATACAATGTCTGTCTGTCTACTGAACTCTGTCAGCTTTTTTTCTGATTTGCCGGATAACTGTGCTAACTGTGTTTCGTGCATCATTTGAGTCAATAAAGTTTTTATGCAATAATGACATGGCATTTAGCAATATATGATGCATATGTATGTACATGGTAATAACTAGAAAGCAGTTCAAGTAATTAGTTGTAAATTTAGCACAATCATTAAGCACTAATCATTATTTAATAACTGTACGGATGTATGCAATTTTGATAGTTGTCACATTCTCCCCCTGTTAAGAAAATTTCGTCCTCGAAATTTGTACTACCTTAACTCCTTAGGATTACACTATGCGGGTAATAATACTGAGGTAGATAACCACAAAACCGAATCAAGACTTAATCGAATCAAGTAAATTCAGGAACGTATTACAATAATAAGAACCCAATGGTTAAAAGGTATGTGTTCCAGAATTTGATGTCATGTATAGATGTATAGTCTAGTGTAACTTAGTTAACAGGGGTGCAACAAAGGAGTTTCGACCAATAGAATTTCAAGCAATTGATCAAAATATGCTAATGAGTTTTCAGAAACAATAGCATCCGCTATACGAACTCAAAATCAACAACCCGAATATGATAGTAACACGAAAATGATCTGTCAACTTTTGAGTAAATAAATGGTTAAGATTAGTGTGTTGACATTCTTGAATTGCGAAAATACACCGAAATGAAATACAATCGAATCTGGTGTGTCATTATCTTAATACATAGTTGCATTAAGAATGTTTAAATGACAAGTTAAGCAAAAATATGGGTAGTTGCGTGTGAAACGGTTGATCATATTTAGCACAAGCTACAAATTGTAATGACACCACAAGGTGTCGTAATTGACATATTTCAATAATAGCGGTGACCAAACAAGTTCACCGTGCTTGAGATCAAATGAAAGTGTAATGAAACAATCCTGAGGATTTGATTCAAACAGC